>NW_026847438.1:125728597-125827811 GCF_025583915.1 Anolis sagrei ordinatus
GCCAAGTTAGGTCCAGATCCATCATTGTTTGAGTCCACAGTGCTCTCTGGATGTAGGTGTACTACAACTCCAAAACTCAAGATCAATGCCCACCTGTTGGTCATGGGAGAACTGTGTGCCTAGTTTGGTTGAATTCCATTGTTGGTGGGGTTCAGAATGCTCTTTGATTGTAGGTGAACTATAAATCCCAGCAACTACAACTCCTAAATGACAAAATCCATTTTTTTGAGTGAAGGACATACATTGGGTTGTTGGGTGTCTTGTGTCCAAATTTGGTGTCAATTCGTCCAGTGGTTTTTGAGTTCTGTTAATCCCACAAACAAATATTACATTTTATTTATATAGATTTTAATTTGTTTCTATTAGACATACTCAGTGGGGCCCATCTTATGAAACCTCTTGCCAACTGGAAGCTAGGTATCTGAAGCATAAAGAAGCTGGAAATAAGGATGAAGGAGCGAGTTATATGGACTATGAAAAAAGCGAATCAGATTTGCAGAGCAGAGATTTCAGAAGCCTGTCCTCTTCAGAGGAAACTATTGTTCGATACTTGAATGACCGACCAGCAATTGATGCCTTGCAATCTTCAGATGTTTTTGTAAAATCTGTAACTCCTACAAGATCAGAGGAGGAAAGGACTGAAGGATCCCGAGGAGATGACTACATCAAAATGTCTTTGAGTATTACTCAGGAAACTGAACAAAAAAATTTACCGTTGGTAGAGTCTTCAGCTTCTTCTGCCAGTACCTCTAGTGCCCACAGACTAGATATTTTGAAACAACATCAGCATGATGCTAAACTGGAAAAGCTGAAAGAACGGATAAGAAAGCAGTGGGACCACCCAGAAGATAGAGGGCATCATTTGGATTACACAGATCATCCCATAAGTACACTAGTTTCTGATAATACAGTGACTCCTAAAATCAGAAAAGTAGCAGCTGCACCTCCTGCTCCTTCGTACAAAGGTACATACATTGGTGTTTAATTCATGGCAGAAACCAAGACTGTTTGCGACAAACTTGTAGAGAATGCTGCCTAAACCAGACATGTTTTAAGGAAGGGATTTAATTCTTTCTGATCCATCCTTCAAGTCTTTACTGCATTTTCTATCAATGTCATTGTTATTTAGCTACCTTCTGAATTTATCCTTACTCAAATGCTATCTAAGGGTTGTTTCGATCTTTCTGTTATTAAAAATGTCATCAGAAGCACTTTAACTACTTGTTAGGTTGCTCTCCCTTCATTTCTTTTAAAACCCTGCTATCTGATACATCCTGCCTCTGTTCATGCCCAGCAATTTAAAAAAAATTAAATTATTACATTTGGCCCAGCCGTAGGTTTTTAAATCCTTATGTGTTACTGTTTACATGTGAGTTATATTAATTGTTTTGTTTTTGCTTTTTTTGGTTTTGTTTTATTGATGTATTGTCGGGCTTGGCCTCATGTAAGCCACTCCGAGTCCCCTTGGGGAGATGGTGGCGGGGGATAAATAAATTATTATTATTATTATTATTATTATTATTATTATTATTATATACAGCTATGTGGAAGGGACCTCAGATAACCCGGTTCAAAGATGGTGGTGGGGTATAAATAATAATAATAATAATAATAATAATAATAATTATTATTATTATTATTATTATTATTATTACAAGCATTTGGCTTTTGTTTGGGATGTTGTAAAATATTGTTGATCATATGATGATCATGGCAGCATAAAATTCTACCAGTGAAATTTTTCTGATAACACTGTTATCAAATAAATATTGTGTGAAATTTCTGACATCATGTGGGCAGCACATACATAATGCATTGATTTCTTTTCAGCATTTCTGTAGGCATTGATCAGAATGAATTCTGAACCTACTCTATATTTACCCTTTCTGTCATTTAGGGTTTTTTATAATCTCACTCCCATAGTCTTCTGGTACACAATTCTGTATCAAGAAACATCTACCTCATATGCTTTATATAGCACAGATTTGGGACCTGAATTTCTTTAATTCAAGTTAGAAATACCATATATGCTCGAGTATAAGCCGACTCGAATATAAGCCGAGTCACCTAATTTTACCACAAAAAAACGGATTGATTTGAGTATAAGCAGAGGGTGGGAAATGCAGCAGCTACTGATAAATTGCAAAATAAAAATTGATACCAATTAAATTACATTAATTGAGGAATCAATAAGTTATATATTTTTGAATACTTACAAAATTTTTAATTTAAGATAAGACTGCCCAACCCTGATTAAATGATTATTTACCTTCTTCAATGTAAATGTGGTTACATATCCTTCCAATTATAATAGAGAGTAACATAATAAATGTAATAATAACAATAATGATAAAAAGAGTAAAATAATGAATGTAGCAATTTATTTATTTATTTATTTATTTACAGCATTTATATTCTGCCCTTCTCACTCCACAGGGGACTCAGGGCGGATTACAATGTACACATATATGGCAAACATTCAATGCCAATTTGACATACAACGTATACAGACATACACAGAGGCTATTTAACTTTTTCTGGCTGCCAGGGGAGCTGTCGCTTTCATTGTCCATCTGCGACACTGATGAAGTACTTCCGCATTCCCCGCATGCTTTTCTGGAGTGCTTTTTGCTGGTGTCTTTTTATGGCCTCATAAATTAGTTAATTAGCAATAACAACAATTATACAGTAAAATGATAAATGTAATAATAATAAATAGAATAAAATAATAAATGAAATGAAAACAACAACAACAACAGAGTAAAATAATAAATAACTTTGACTAGAGTATAAGCTGGGGGGGGGGGGGACTTTTTCAGCCTAAAAAAGGTCTGAAAAACTGGGCTTATACTCTAGTATATACAGTATATTAAATGCCTAAAACAGATTTTGTTCACATAAACTTGACTAAGTGTGGGATTGTGAGCTGCCTTGAGTCCCCATGGGGAGAAAGGCAGGGTATAGATTAAGTTAATAATAAAAATAGTAGTAATGTACTGACTGCCTGTGTTAACCAATTGAAGTAAACGTTTCTAAATACAATTATATTACTGTTAGGTTTCAATCCATCTGAAGCCAAGATTCGTACTCCTGATGGAAAAATATGGCGTGAAGAGGAATTTCTCAATCTCAGTAGAGAGTTATGTCGAGACTTAGAACTCCAGTTGACAGGTGAGTACTAGGCTGATCTTACAAAAATTTGCATGCAAATCACAAAGTGATTATAAATTTAATATTATTTATGTATTTATTATTTGACTTGTAATTATTTAACAGTTCATAATTTACAGTTCTGTTTCCCAGGCAGGTGCAGAGGAAGTATCTTTTAGTTCAGCTGTCGCTCTTTTCTGTTTTTTAGCAGTCTTTTTATGTGTGGTTCTGATGTACAGGCATTGGGAACATAAATCTCAGGGACCTGGATAAAGAGAATATTACTATTTCATTTGCTTTCTATTGAATGTGATCATCGTTTCATGTATTTTATAAGGATCCAGATGCTACTAGAAGGATTCTTTATGAACTCTGGTGAAACCTATGGATGTTGCTTTCCCATTGTTGCATGGGTTACTGGTGGAGACTTAAGCTTTGCTAGTTGGCGTATATCTTCCCACCTACATCTTCTTTTCTAGGGTTCCTTTCAAAGAACTGCAAGAGGCATCAGAGTATCTGATATACTTTTTCAACTGCACAACCTGCAATTCTCAGAAATTTCTACACTTGTGATGTTTCAAGGCAGCCTTCCTCCCCAAATTTTTGACGAATTACCTGCAAGGCAGGCACTGAGGAAATACTTATATATTTGAGTATAAGCCCTTTTTTAGGCTGAACAAGTTCCCCTCAGCTTATACTTGAGTCAGGGTTATTTATTGCTTCACTCTGTTATTATTATTACATTTATTATTTTTCTCTATTATTATTACATTTATTATTTTACTCTGTTATTGTTATTATTACATTTCCATTATTTTACTCTAATATTATTATTTTATTACACTTATTATTTTACTCTATTTATTATATTTGAAAGGATACCTAAACACATTAACATTGAAGAAGGTCAGAATACTGCTTTAATCAAAGTTAGACAGTCTTCTCTTAAATTACAGTTTTATGTAAATATTCAAAATCATTCAACCTACTGATGCCTCAATTAATGTGGTTGTATTGGTATCTATTTTTATTTTGAAATTTACCAGTAGCTGCTGCATTTTCCACCCTTGGCTTATACTCAAGTCAACCTGTTTTCCATTTTTTTGTGGGAAAATTAGGTACCTCGGATTATATTTGGGTCAGCTTACACTCGAGTATATATGGTAGGTTGCCCAGGAGCTGGTAGCTTTCTGCCTGATGGAGATAGCTTACTGTGCTTTTTTTTGTATCTCTAGAAAAAATATACTGTTACACCAACATAGTATATCATAGGATGCTAGCCATAATATAATAAAAGTGTTTTAATTGTTTAATTAAATTCTTTAAATATCTTTATTATTTTATTTATTTATTTACGGCATTTTTATGCCATCCTTCTCACCCTGAAGGGGACTCAGAGTAGCTTACAATATATATTTTCATACAATATATTATATTATTAGCATAATACAATATCAGTATTATATATTACTGTATTGCACTATACCATTATATTGTAATATTATTAGTAATATTACATGTAATGTAAATATATAGTTTATAATTATAATATTGTATTACTAGTATTATATTATATTATAATATTATAAATATATGTATATACAATATACTATATGATATTATTAGTAAAGACAAGATGGAAATGTCTTCTGCTCATTAACTAATTAACTTATTTAACAAAACTTGTATTGGATTGACCACATCAGCTCTAGTTTCTTAGATATGGCTATCATGGTTTTCTGTGGCAAGCAGATTGAAATTGGCATGTTGCATATGAAAAACCAGAGCCAATAGGGGAAAAAGTGATACCATTTTTGAAATCAGCATCTCATATATTCCCAGAACCAGGGTTAACATTTGAGGCATCAAAATGTGTATGGGCTATTGATAATAATCCAGCCATACCATCCTAGAATGATCCTACTTGGTAAGAGCAATTTCTCATTTTGCTTTTGCTGTTTTTGTGAGGAGGGGCCTGCAGTAGTGCTTCCTCTTTTCAAACATTTGGCCTAAAGTGAGCCCAGATATTTAAGGAGGCATCCAGACCACACTCGATTTACAAGGATCTGACAAGTTAGATTGCTATCTAATTTAAACATGCCATTGGTGAACTTATGAACATGCTTTCCTAATTGTTTCCTCTATCTATCTGCATTCATAAGTTTTTCAGCATGTGTCCAATCTCAAACTAAGTGATAGAACTCAAGAAGACAACGTTCCATGGTACTAAGGCAAAGTTACTGGTCACATGAATATTACCTTTTCTGAGCAATGGACAGACTTTAAATTCCTGTAGGATAGCTACTTTTCATCAGAGTTCTGTTTTCAGCTTCCCCATACATTTTTAAAAAGGAAAAGAATTAAACTTGGTAGTTTTAATAATTTACATCTCATAACAGTTAATTTTATTTTGAAAGCAAAATTCTGATAGACGAGAGATTATAGTCTGGTCTACCAGGAATTAACTGATGATAGATTTACGATAGCACAGATGTTAAACCAAGGCCTTGTGTATTAGTCTAGTTGTGTTACTAGTTTCTCTCTCATCTTTTATTCAGAAGAAGATGTGGCTGTGAAAGAGACTCCTGTTGAAAAAAGCAAGGAGAGAAAAACAACCAAGCCAGTACGCAAAATCCAGAAAGTAAATCAACATCAAAATCCTGATTCGAAACAAGGTGCATACGGTGTTTACATTTACATGCAAATGTTGGCCTGTGCTCTTGAAATAATGTTCGCATTATTATTTTTCTCATACCAATAACATATCCTTATCCTCAAGATTAAGGGCAAGATAATAGCTCTACTCGCTTATTTATTTGCCATGCATTTGGTAAAATTTCATACAATTCACTTAACAAAACCACAATAAAATATATTAAAAGCAATAAAAAGAAACAAAACACAACCAGTGAAGCATTAGACTACCAGATAAAAACTAGTGAAGTTTGTCATTGTAATGATCTCAGTACAGCAATGCACTGAAACACATCTTCTTGTCTAAAAGCTAATTTATTAAATACAAATAAAAAATATTTACACTAGAAGCTAAGCAGAACAAAGGCTTGCTTCCATCTCTCGCGGCAGCTACGTGGTTCTTCAACACGTTGTTATCTACATTTAGGCACCTCCTTACATTCCATAGTGACGTGATGACGTACGAAGCTCCACAGCGTATATAGCTCTGCACACTAAGATTTACAACTCTTTAGCAATGCCGTTCCTCCTTCATGATACAGTTAACCCTTTCCACACTGACATGACAAAAAACAAACAAAACACAGGAATTACTATTCGGCACATTGCATTATATAGCATCACATTTCTAAGCACACAAACACTAACTTTGAAAACTACAATACACTTAATCAAAACACTCAGATACATTCTGACAAAGTACAATATCTTCCATTGCTGTTATTTATTTGTTGTGTCAGGGCAACCAGTCAAATATATTACATTTCTAACAGAAACAAAGCAAACAAACAGACAAAATACAAAATTTGTGAGTTTGGTAGTTGATTAAATGTCCTTTGACCAGTATCTGGCCACTTGGAGTGCTTCTGGTGTTGCTGCAAGAAGGTCCTCCATTGTGCATGTGGCAGGGCTCAGGTTACATTGCAGCAGGTGGTCAGAGGTTTGCTCCTCTCCACACTCGCATGTTGTGGATTCCACTTTGTAGCCCCATTTCTTGAGGTTGGCTCTGCATCTTGTGGTGCCAGAGCGCAGTCTGTTCAGTGCCTTCCAAGTTGCCCAGCTTTCTGTGTGCCCAGGGGGGAGTCTCTCATTTGGTATCAGCCATTGATTGAGGTTCTGGGTTTGAGCCTGCCACTTTTGGACTCTCGCTTGCTGAGGTGTCCCAGCGAGTGTCTCTGTAGATCTTAAAAAACTATTGCTGTTGAGAGTATAAGACTCGTTTACAGATGGAAGTAATCTGATAGAGGAATCAGGTCTCATAAGGTTAGAATGATAGGACTCTGGTTAAGAGTTTCATAGTATCATACTCTACACCCTTCACATTCCCCGTGTTCCCTCTGAACTTTGCTGCAGTCCTTACAATTATTAGAAAGAAGATGGGTTTTCCCGTCAACTTTGTATCTCTGCCATCAATTGATGTAACTGAGAAAAAGCTGTTTTATTGCAATACAATTTTGGTGTAGCTTGGTCTGGAATAGGCAGTTAAGATTTGTCAGTTTTATTTTAGCTGGTGGAGATGAAAACAGCTAAATCTATTTTGTAGACAAGCCACCTGCATTTTGACTCTACTTGCAGATCTTATCATAAGGACTGGTCTGATGCGTGGCTGCATTTCAGAACTTACCATTTTACCAGTGGGGAGAAAAAGTGTCTGACACTCTGTTCTCTAGCAGTTTGCTCTAGGACCCTTCTACATCCAGATTATCACATTAAATAATCCACACTATCTTCTTTGGATTATATGAGACTACACTGCCATATGATCCAGTTCAAAGCAGGTAATCTGGTTTTTACGTGGCAGTGTAGAAGGGGCCCTAGACAAACCTAGTGGTGGGGTCTGAAACTCATTGAGAGAAAGTAGAACAACAAAGTCCCCTCCAACATCAAGTGGCATTGAAAGTAAGCATTGTCAGCACTGATTTTTAAAAAAATGTCCATACTTGGAAGGACATGATTTTGGAGGAACAGATGATGCAGTTGTTGTATCTATCACTTGAGGCTTGATAATATGGCCAACCCTATTTGAAAAGTCATTTCACCCTGGGTGTTGTCTAACACACCATTGTATCCTGAAAGTTTACATAAATGAAACTTCACATTATTAATGGCCTTTTCAATCAGCATTTCACAACATATATTGGTTGGTTATTTGTTTAGGTGGTGCTAATACAATAAGTACATCCTCCTGGCGGGATGGGCAGAGACTGGCGAAGAAGATATTGGGTCCAGTTCCAAAAATAGAACAGCCTCACAAGCAGCTGTCATCTAATGACAAAATGGGGAAGGATAGATCCACGAAATCTGGTAAACTGAACTATGTAGGAACACACTGTTTCTATTTAAATGTTGCATAGAATGCTGTTTAGTTCTTATGATATAAAAATTGCTTCTTTATTTTCTGCAATTCTTTGACTTGGAGAAATTTCCTAGTTAAAAAGGAAAGAGTCCATCATGTGATAACTTCAAAAGAAGTACCAGTACCCTCCCCCCCTCTGCCATGGTGCTTCTGGCCTTTTTAAATGTCTTGACAGGGAAATTGGGAATGGGGGGGGGGGTTGTCTACCTGAGGAGACGTTGATGCTTTCCACTTACTGCAGAATGGCCATCATGTTATCTGTTGATCATATCAAAATCCATACACTATATACTCATGTAGGTAAAAGTAAGGTAAAGATTTTCCCCTGACATTAAGTCCAGTCATGTCCGATTCAGGGGGTTGGTGCTCATCTCCATTTCTAAGCCAAAGAGCCAGTGTTGTCCGTAGACACCTCCAGAGTCATGTGGCCGGCATGACTGCATGGAATGCTGTTGCCTTCCTGCCGGAATGATACCTATTCATCTACTCACATTTGCATGTTTTCAAACTGCTAGGTTGGCAGAACCTGGGGCTGATAGCGGAAGCTCACCCCGCTCCCCAGATTCGAACCTGCAACCTTTCGGTCAACAAATTCAGCAGCTCAATGCTTTAACCTACTGTGCCACTGGGGGCTCCATATATTTATGTATAAGTTAGAACTCTTAGGCAAAAACCCGAAAGAAACCCTTGGATTGACTTATCCCCTTGCTACTGTAACTACAACACCTTAATTCTTATCAAAAAAGAAACCGTCCCTTTCTCTGAGTAGAGTAACAAAAGTCATGAGCTTTGTCCGCCGTGGGAAAACCCAAAAGAAGCACTGACCTCTTCTACTCCGCTTTGAGTCTCTTTTGTGAAGAGAAAAAATGGGGTATCAATAATGATGATGATGATGATGATGATGATGCTCTGTCTGCCGTGGTGAAATGGCAGTAGCATCAAAGAGCAGCTGCCCCCCTGAGGTGATATTTATTCTTTCACCTCTCTGTGGAATGACTCTCAACTTATCTAGGGGTTATATCAAAATCCATAATTTTGGCCTAAAACCTTTTCTTGACTTAGACACGAGGCCAGCTTGTACATGGGTACATACAGTAGTGGATGTGGTAATCAATAGTGTGGCAGAATGTTGGCTACACTTGAGCAAATAAGGAGAAAATATACTAACTTTCTGTTTTTTCAAAATGCATATTAGTGTAATATTGTTATTAAAACAAATGGCTTTAAAATCTCAGCATGCTTCTGGATCTGCATCTTCAGATTGCTTCATCAGGCAGTATACAAGATTGATTGGAAACTATTGTTCTGTACTGTTAGTTATTGTTAGTCTGTTAGATCTTTAAAATATCCCACGTTATTCCTATCATGAAACAAACTTTCAGGATTAGTTGTTCTTTACATAAGGAATTAGTAAGCATGTCAGCTGGGTAAGTTGAAAATGTTGCACAACAAGTTGTAATTTCTAAAGTTAAAATTTAGTTCAAAAATAGAATGGGGTCTGGTAGACTGTATTTTCTGCAATCAATAATAATAATAATAATAATAATAATAATAATAATCTTTATTTATACCCTGCCACCATCTCCCCAGTGGGAACACGGAGAAGCTTACATGGGGCCAAGCCCGGACAACATAATTACAGCAGAATAAAACCAAAACCATAAACAACAAACAATGTAATCAAAATTACATAGGAAAGAAAAAAAAACATTCCAATAAACACAGTCACAATAACAGTGGGCGGGCCACATGTACAGGATAAAACAATTAAAAGATTCTAATGAGATAAAAATAGGAGCAGATTATTTTCAGGGAGCTCGTAAAAACAAACAGAGTTGTGAAACTAAACTTCCCATTTGGAGGGCGCATACTCCAGTGGCAGAAGCGTTGAATAATATCGTGTTATACATCTACTCGCCAAAGGCGCAGCAGAAGAGCCAGGTTTTAAGGTTCTTTTTGAATGTTTCTAGTGAGGGGGCTTTCCTGCTTGGCCCTTCAAAATGCAAGGGCCATTCCTGCTTGGCCCTTCAAAAACCAGAGCCTTTTCATTTTTGTTCTTATTTTATCCATTATTTTTTATGTGCTCATATCTTTGTAACTGTTTAATGATGCCAAAAGGTCAATTAAAATGTAGCATCTTTAGCTCTCATATTCTTTCATATGATTTGTTGCATCTCCAGTGTAAATGCTTTCCAGCTCCTGTTACTACCACACTGCTGAATTTTGCTTGAAAACAGGAAAAAAATGAAAAACATGCATTTTAAAAAAATAGTGGCACATTGTCATTAAGAGACAATTACTTTGCAGGGATATACATGTCATCCATGCATTGTCTTCCACAGTTTACAACAAAAGAAATGTTATTCTAATAGATTCTTCATGTCAGGCATGAAAATTGTACCTGTAATACATTAAGTTATTTTTGTCTCTATTCCTCCTCTTCCTTTTCTAGCTCCCCACATAGGAAAGACAGAATCTGATTTCAGTATGGATATTACTGTCAAAATGCTATCAAAAAGTCCTGAACGATCACGGACTAAAGCGAGAGTGGAGAATAACCTGAAGAAAAAAGATTCTGCTGCTCAGGATGTTAAACTGGGAGAAGACCATGTAAATAAGGATTTTTTGCCAGTAGAGATCCGTGGGATTCTTGACGACCTCCAACTGGATTCTGTGTCTCAGCAGGAAAGGAAGGAAAAAAGCCAGAGTCGGAAATTAGCACCTTCTTCAGTTACCAGGAGTCACAGCCCAACAAAAAGAAAACCTGACAAACTTTCTGCTAATGATGAGCCCCAAATCACGTCTAAGAAACGACATTATGATACAGATGAGGTTCGACAGTTTATTGTTAGACAACAGGAAGAAAGAAAAAAGAGGCAAAGTGAAGAGAAGAAAGCACAGAAAGAGGCGACAGAACAAAGGAATAAGAAACTTCAGGAACTTTACAAGAAACAGCGAGAAGCTTTGGCTAACAAGACAAAGAGCACACCAGCTCCTGAATTAGCCAACAAACAATTACAAGAAACTTACTCTAAATTGGAACAAGCCTTACTGGAGCAGCCATTACCCTCTGTACAGGAGGGAGAGGTAAGAGAGTCTGGGGTGTTTCCTCATCAGTGGAAAGTTTTTTCTGTGTTAGCTTTTCTGGGAAGATTTTTACAGAATCAGCAAATATTACTCCCCCCCCCCCCCCCCCAGCTTGAATGGCACCTAATCAAGATACTGATTCCCTTTAAAAATATTTGGGCAGGCTCTAATCTGTAGACAGTAGTACTAGTCTATATATATAAAAATGCTCTGTGCATAATGAGTACCTTAAAAACAAAAGAACCAATGAACGAAATCACACCAAATTTGGCAACAAAAGTCTTACAACACAAGGAGTGACAATCACTCAAAAATTAGATTTTGTCATTTGGGAGTTGTAGTTGCTGGGATTTATAGTTCACCTACAATCAAAGAGCATTCTGAACTCCACCAATGATGGAATTGAACCAAACTTGGCACACAGAACTCCCATGACCAACAGAAAATACTGGAAGGGTTTGGTGGGCGTTGACCTTGAGTTTTGGAGTTGTAGTTCACCTACCTCCAGAGAGCACTGTGGTTTCAAACAATGATCAAACTTGGCACAAATATTCCATATTCCCAAATATGAACACAGATGGAGTTTGGGGGAAATAGACCTTGACATTTGGGAGTTGTAGTTACTGGGATTTATAGTTCACCTACAATCAAAGAGCATTCTGAACCCCACCAATGACAGAATTGGGGCAAACTTCCCACACAGAACCCCCATGACCAACAGAAAATACTGAAGGCCATCCAGTCCAACTCCCTTCACCAGGGCAAGAAAATGTAATCAAAGCCCTCCTGACAAAGAGCCATCCAGCCATAGATACAGATAGATATGATTCACACACACACAGAGATAAAGAACAATGATATGTTGCATGTTCCAGATTGCGCAAACCAGACACTCTCCACATCAACACTGACAAAGAAACAGCAAGAAATACTGTTTACCCACAAGCAGAAAGACAATACATATATTAGAAACCAACACTTTCTCATTACTTTATTTTCCAGAGCAACAGACTGGGCCACAGCAACGTGTGGCAGGGGACAGCTAGTTGCCTATAAAGGGAGTCTCCTAATTACAAACATCTGGTTACAAACAACTTACGTTGGCTCAGTCACTTGGGATTTTGTCACTCCTTTAAAATACAGTGTTTTTAAATTCCATATTGAAAATGTACTTCCATTTTCTAAATCTGCTATTAACTTTCCAGGCCAAACCTGGTTATCAACCATCTGGCGAATCTGACAAAGAGAACAAGGTGCAAGAGCGTCCTCCCAGTGCATCTTCTAGTAGCGATATGTCTCTTTCTGAACCTCCTTATCCTGTTCTCAGGTAAGAGAGCAAGGGTGTGTTTAAGACTTTAGTAAATTAGGAACTTTCTGTGGAAAAAGTGACTTTAACAGGCAGTGTTCCAATAAAGCTTGTATAACAACAAGATTTTCTCCCTCCCCTTATTAATCTGGAATCCAGTTTGTCACATTTCTGTATCTTCAAGGCATCCTGTAATCATACTGACATGAAAAGCAAAGTATCCATGTGCAAAACACAGTGAAAAAGCAAGGATGTCACTTTTTCAGCTAGATGGGACTGACTCTGCAAATATGTTGGATTTTAAACTGCTTTAAAATTTAGATTTGAAAACTGTGTTCCCTCACTACTTCGTGGTTCGCTTTTAGCAGACTTGCTGTTTTCAGGTTTTTGAAAATATTAATAAAAACTATAAAGCATTAAATGTTTACATCCAGGGAGGCCAGGAACCCTGAAAGTGTGGCAATCTGAAGAACAGCGGGGAAGACCTGCCTCCCTGGCCTCCACAGACCCCAGAAGTGTGGCGGCTGAGGCACAGCGGGGAAGGCCTGCCACCCTGGCCTGCTGCTGCCTGCGTGGCTCCAGAGACTCTCTGAGGCCAGGGAGGCAGGCAGGTGCTCTTGGGATGGGCCAGGAGTGCTGAACCAGAGCAATAGGGGAAGCTGCTTCAGGAGCACCTGGAGTTTCTATTTGAGGGATGTCATCTGTAATTTAATTGCCATAGCTCAATACTATGTAATCCTGGGATTTGTAGTTTGATGAGACATCTACATTTTTTTGTAGAGAAGGCTCAAGGCCTTGTAAAATTACAGCCCCATGACCCCATAGTATTGAACCAAGGCAGTTAAAGTGGATTCATTCTATAGCATAGATGAACCCTAAGGTTTCTTTTCCATTGTTGAAAGCTTTGTTGTTGTAACACAATCATTTTTTAAAGAAGGAATTCTAAGCAGGCAGCAACTATAATGGGCATATCACAAAGAGCGCACCTTTTGCTGCTGCATATTACATTCTCCAGCAAATGCTTTTTTGGTTTCAGGATTTTAAAAATTGAGATGTGCATTAGATTGGAATAAATATAGGCATTTTAACGATGTTCCCCACCATGAGGAGAGAGGGTAACAAATAAAATGTATTATTGCTATTATTATTATTATTATTATTATTATTATTATTATTATTATTATTATTATTTGAAACACAACAAGATGAGTCCACTGCAAACAAAATCACTCTGCTATCATTATTATTATTGTATTGTTGAAGGCTTTCATGGCCGGAATCACTGGGTTGTTGTAGGTTTTTTCAGGCTATATGGCCATGGTCTAGAGGCATTCTCTCCTGACGTTTCGTCTGCATCTATGGCAAGCATCCTCAGAGGTAGTGAGGTCTGTTGGAACTAGGCAAAAGGGTTTATATATCTGTGGAATGAGACAAAGGACTCTTGTCTGCTGGAGCTAGGTGTGAATGTTTCAACTGACCACCTTGATTAGCATACAACGGCTTGACTGTGCCCAGGGCAAACTTTTGTTGAGAGGTAATTAGATGTCCCTGCCTGCTTCTTCTCTGTTGTTGTGCTGTTGCAATTTTAGAGTTTTTTAATACTGGTAGCCAGATTTTGTTCATTTTCATGGTTTCCTCCTTTCTGTTGAAATTGTCCACATGCTTGTGTATGTAGGATGTATAGTCTGACATGGTGGTTGTGAGTGGTCCAGCATTTCTGTGTTCTCAAATAATATGCTGTGTCCAGGCTGGTTCATCAGGTGCTCTGCTATGGCTGACTTCTCTGGTTGAAGTAGTCTGCAGTGCCTTTCATGTTCCTTGATTCGTGTTTGGGCAATGCTGTGTTTGGTGGTCCCTATGTAGACTTGTCCACAGCTGCATAGTACACGGTAGACTCCTGCAGAAGTGAGAGGATCCCTCTTGTCCTTTGCTGAACGTAGCATTTGTTGGATTTTCTTGGTGGGTCTGTAGATAGTTTGTATGTTGTGTTTCCTCATCAGCTTCCCTATGCGGTCAGTGGTTCCCTTGATGTATGGCAAGAACGCTTTTCCTCTGGGTGGATCTTTGTCTTTACTCTCATGGCTTGTTCTTGGTCTGACTACCTATATGCTAATCAAGGTGGTCAGTTGAAACATTCACACCTAGCTCCAGCAGACAAGAGTCCTTTGTCTCACCCTGGTCATTCCACAGATATATAAACCCTTTTTCCTAGTTCAAACAGACCTCACTACCTCTGAGGATGCTTGCCATAGATGCAGGCGAAACGTCAGGAGAGAATGCCTCTAGACCATGGCCATATAGCCCGAAAAAACCTACAACAACCCATTATTATTATTATTAGTATTATTATTACTACTACTACTACTATTATTTAAGTGTGACATTTCAAATAAATTCATGTATGTTACCATTAATTGTGAAATCTTGCCCAGGTTCTGTTCTCCTTTACTTATGAAGATTCAACCTTAAATTTCTAGGAATAAATTGTTGGAGCCTTTGTGGATTCAACCAGATAGGTTGAGTTCAAAAATCCAACTTCCTTGCCCACAGTCTTCTGCTATCTTGAATGGAAATCTCTTCTCTCAACACTTATCCCTGGATCACAGGGGTCTCTTACAAAAGGACTTTGATACTGTCTTCTCAACTAAAAGAAGCTATAGCACTGCCGTAGGTTCTATACCTTCGGGATCTCAGCCATTTGTGCCATCTGCTGTACAGCCAACAATTAATCAGTATAAAAGCAAATTGGACCGTATTGAAGCCCTGAAAGCTACAGCAGCCTCTCTATCAAATAGGATTGAAAATGAAGCCAAGAAATTAGCAGGGGCAGGTATTAACTATGGCGCAGTGTGGAATTCTGAGTGTGACTTACTGCAAGGAGACCAGAGTGATGGCTACTGGGCAAAGTCCAGCAGCCCCCCTGTAAGAGAAGATGATGTTTTTTCTGCCAGACTTCAGAAGATGTTGGGTACCTGTGTCTCTCATGCAACTTTTGATGACAACCTTCCTGGAGTGGGAAATCTTAGTGAATTTAAAAAGCTTCCGGAGACCATTAGTCCTCATACTGCCAGTGTCAACCTCATAGGCAATTACCGATCTGAAGGAATCCTAGGAAGTCTGTCCAAGAAACAGGCATCCTCCCCCAGTGTTGAAAGTAAAGTGGCACTTAGACATGCTGGCAGTGTAGACTCAATAAGTGAAGGGCCACTCAGTGATGGCCCTCTCTCTGAGGAGGAAGGAGAAAAACATGAACAGCCAGCATTGAAGACAACTGAAATACTAAAGGAAAAAGAATTCTGTGCAGTGGATAAAACTGGCTATGAGCCCATAAAAGAATTTCAGAAAGAGGCAGAAAAGTATTTACCTATTTTCACACAGCTGAAGAGTGCCCAGAGACCTTGGGAGGAGCTTTCCAAAGGAAGTCCACATAGTGTCATCAACATTTTTACAAAATCTTATCAGCTGTATGGAAAAGGTAAGGAATGAAAAACATTTTGCGATTTCTAGTATTTTGCTTTTTACTGCCAAAAGAATTGGATTTGTGTGATGCTTCATTGCAATACTGAGCTATAGTTCTTTTTGGGCGTAATAAATCAATAGTTTAGTTTTGTGGGTATCAGTGTTTGGTGATATATAGGAAATTTTCCTTTTCACTTGGTAATATTGGATTCTCCTCTTTTACCTTGGAGCCACTTAATGTGTTCAGATTTCTTCATATCTGAGCAATATTACTTTGAAAATAAAATTTATGAGTCATCTTATTGCAAGAGAGAAAAAAAACGACATTCCAGTCATTTTCTGTAAATATTATTATTATTAACTGTATTTGTACCCCGCTACCATCTCCCCAAGGGACTCAGTGTGGCTTACATGAGGCCGAGCCCAAACGCAACAACAAAAGCAATAAAACATCAATACAAGCAATTAAAAAGACATAGACAATAAAATACACAACATTATCAAAAAAGCAACACATAATTAAAACAGTGGGAAGGCCAAATGTAGAGTTAAAATTGGAAATAATGCTGGGACATGGACGAAAGGTGATACTAGTGTTTGTGGAGGGCATAAATAGCATTTCGTTCTTCTAATAAGCCTGTTCAGTAGACACACCCACAGATGGGTTTTGTTTAAATAAGTAAAAAATACCCAAATACAAATTGCATGGAGTCTTCACTTTCTGTTTCTTCTATAGGATTTGAAGAATGGTCAGGACAAAAGTCACCAACCCAGAGATCTTTACTTCCCATCATGAGCCCTTCAGCGAGTATTGCTTCATACGATGATGACTTCATTTCATCACAGGGAACAGGAACAGCCACAAGCAAAAAGGCTGCTTTTGAGCCTAGGTACTTTTGAGTTTTTCTTGTCTTTCTTTAAGAATCTTGAATTTTTATGTTACAGAATTTTCTTAATTTTTATTATTTTCTTTCACAATTTTTGCATTACATTATTTTACTTCTTACTCTTTAAGACACACTGATCTGTTTACATAATTTTTCATATTTCCAAATTTTGGTAGAGTGAGAATCCATTTTTAAAAACGGGCTAATGTTGTTAGAAGAAAATGTCTACTATATCTCTTGGCAACCCAATCATATACTTTCCTAATAGTTTGTCTACAGATTGCTTGTCTAGCCCAGATGTTTATCTTTGACAGATGCCAATGTAGTGTAAAATATAGTTGCTTTTAAGATTAATGTCCTAATATAGAGATTAATGTAGTTTATGGTTTAGTGATATTTATAAGGCATTTCTGATACTCCTTTTAAAGGATTTATAATAAGAAAGTGTTGTAATCCACCAATTTTTGGTTTACAGTAGTATGAATTTATAAAAGATGGATCCAATTTGAAATGGCTATATCTCTGTAGCCAACAACTGCCCATGAATGAAACTCTTACCACTTGAAAGGGTGGGGCATAGAGTTTCAAATGATTACTGAAAGATGTCTTTCCCAGTGCACAAATAACCCCTAGCCTCAGTTATTTATAAGATCGCCACCCTGTAACTTAAGGCAATTATTCTCAATTTGTGGAGTTATTTTTTAGACTTGTTTTTGGTTCAAAATGGTTAGTAGAAGTTGATAGCTTGTTTAACTGTTTGTAACTTTTTTAGTAATTGAAACATTGCTTTTGTGAAATATATTGGCCTATAAAGCCCCAGCCCAAATTACCTGTCCGAATGCATCTCCCCCTATGAACCATCGCGGAGATTAAGATCCTCCGGGGAGGCCCTGCTTTCTGTTCCGCCATTGTCACAGGCACGATTGGTGGGAATGAGAGACAGGGCCTTCTTAGTGATTGCTCCCCGGCTATGGAACTCCCTTCCTGGTGAGATCAGGTCGGCCTCCTCCCTCCTGTCCTTTAGAAGGATGGTAAAAACTTGGCTTTGGGACCAAGCTTTCGGGACAGGGCAATAAAGTGGCAATAGGAAAGATGATCAGGCCAATTAGATTTGACGCAGATGACTAGGACGGTTTTAAATGGTGTATTTTAATATTTTGATATTTTTTTAATGTTTATGAATTGTATGTGAATTTGTGTCCCAGCACTGAATGTTTGCCGTGTATATGCTGTGCTCCGCCCTGAGTCCCCTTTGGGGTGAGAAGGGCGGAATATAAATGTTTTAAATAAATAAATAAATATTGTTTTGAAATTGGGTCCATCATTTTGAAACACTTTGCCATTGAGAAATATTAAGTTCCATGAATGTTTTGGCAGTGGAAGCAGCAGCCCCAGCCTGAAAGAAGAGCTGACCAGCAGGAAGTCACCGTACGAGGTGCAAGCTATACAGTTTGCTCACCATTCCTCAGGACCACCATCTACTGGTTCTTCCCATTCCTCTGCATCTTCTAAAAAAAGAGGGAAAACGGGAAGTAAGTGTTTTGTATTAGGCATGTCTTATTGTGAATTGATATTAGTAGTATAAACACATGGAGTTTCTTGGAAAGTGTTAAAGCCTAAATACCTTAAAGACACTCAATCCCATCTGATCTTGGAATCTAAACAATGTCAGTCTCATTAGTACTCCAGAGAAGGAGCTCTACTCGACTACCAGGCAGTAGACCCCCCCCCAAAGGATATGTAGTCCAACCGTCCTCATGAAAGGCAGGAATGCTCATTCAAAGCACCCCTGGATGGCATCTATCAGAGGCATAGTTTCCTCTCATTATGACATTTTTGGTATATGTAACACTTTACACAGTGATACAATCATGCAGTCATCTATATAAATAAAAATGTAATGTTTGTTTGTGGTATTAACAGAACTCAAAAACCACTGGACGAATTGACACCAAATTTGGACACAAGACACCTAACAACCCAATGTATGTCCTTCACTCAAAAAAAAATGATTTTGTCATTTGGGAGTTGTAGTTGCTGGGATTTATAGTTCACCTACAATCAAAGAACATTCTGAACTCCACCAATGATGGAATTGAACCAATCTTGGGACACAGAACTCCCATGATCAACAGAAAACACTACAAGAGTTTGGTGGGCATTGACGTTGAGTTTGGGAGTTGTAGTTGACATACTGTGGCCTCAAACAATGATGGATCTGGACCAAACTCTACACAAATACTCAATATGCCCAAAAGTGAACACTGGTGGAGTTTGGAGAAAATAGAATCTTGACATTTGGGAGTTGTAGTTGCTGGGATTTATAGTTCACCTACAATCACAGAGCATTCTGAACCCCACCCATGACAGAATTGGGCCAAACCTTCCACACAAAACCCCCATGTGGGCCACAGCAATGCATGGCAGGGGACGGCTAGTCTAATATAATATGTTATCTCTCACTTTTGGTGTCTTTTAGGTACTTAGTATATAAAGACCTTGGTCATCACTTAATATATGAACTGAACAAAAGTTATGGCAGATTTATATTGATATGTCTAAATCTCACTTACATAATGAGATGGGGATATTGTGGTTTTTTACGGCTTGTTTCATTTTGCTCATACTGTTCATCCACTGGCTGCTATTTCATCCTCATCTATCTCCAAGAGTGTGTAAATATGTATGTTATCCTACTAGTTTATTCTTTGAACATATATGTGAAATAGGTTAGGCTTTCGGTGCTTCAATATGGCCCAGTTTATCTTTATACAGATTAACAGTTGCCTGTACAGTAGATGGCATGACCAGCAGTACTATACATTCTCTTAGTTGAGAATACATAGTCCTTTGGTAAGAGCTCCCTGTGATTTGTGGATAAATGTTGAGAGAACAACTATTCCAAGATGACACAGCAAGTTCAGTGATCTTTGTGTTGGGAAAGAAAGTAGTAGTTGATTTGTATAGTACATTTCTTAGACTAGAGACCTTATTCTGGGTTGACATTTTCAACATAGCTTTGAAATATTAAAAAAAAAACCACTCAACATTGCTTTTCAAGTTGTAATTTTTAAAACTCTATTTTTACAAAATGTGTTACAGAACTGGATTCTTTGACTGGAGTTCCAAATATCCCTTTGTGGGAGGAAAGCAAAGAATCTCCAAGATCAGATTATGGACTGCACCAGGCACTGAACTCATTACCTGATAATGGAATATCTAATAGAGAACCAGAGCAGAATCTAGATTCTGACAGCACTTTAGAGGAACTGTCTGGCCACTCCTTGATGAGGTAAATTGAATTGTTGATAGAATTAAAGTAGCATATTTAATTGGTCTATGGTCTAATGACATTTATTCTCTAAACATGTATAAAGAATTAAAAATAATTGCCAATATCCTAGATTAGCTGCTTAGCTGCAATCTAAGTTTCCTCTCTCACTCAAACCTTTGCAATCTTGAGTTACAAGGCAGCAGCTGCTGTAAGTAATGAAGATCTGTTCTCTTCTGAATCAGTATTCATCAAACTGACATTTCCATCCTTCTCCTCTCAGTGATTTCTGAGCACAATACAGATTGGGGAAGGGCAGTGGGAGTTGGAACATCAGTCAGCTGCATCCCAATGGACAGGAGAACAGATCCCCATTGCTTGGAGTGACTGCTGGCCAGCGAATCAGGACTGGGAGACTTTCAGTCTCTGCGTGTTCCATATACAATTGAATAAATAATTATCTGTGGACTCAAACAATGATGGATCTGGACCAAACTTGACAGGAATATTCAATATGCCCAAATGTGAACACAGATGTAGTTTGGGGGAAATAGACCTTGACATTTGGGAGTTTTAGTTACTAAGATGTATAGTTCACCTACAATCAAAGAGCATTCCGAACCCCACCAACAATGGAGTTGGGCCAAACATCCCACACAGAACTCCCATGACCAACAGAAAATTCTGTGTTTTCCGGTGGTCTTTTGTGACCCTTCTGACACCCCCATGGTGACCCTCCCCTCCCCGGTCTTGACTTCCAGGTTGAGAAATGCTGCCTTAAGGCCACCCAGTCCAACTCCCTTCACCAGGGCAAGAAAGCCCTCCTGACAGGTCCATCCAGCCATTCACACACACATATATACATATATGACAGATGCAGTATCAAAGATTTGAAAGAGACCCCTAAAGAAGGACAATGATATGTTGCCTGTTCCAGAATAGGCAAACCAGACAATCTCCACATTAACACTGGCAAATAAACAGCAAGAAATACTGTTTACCCACAAGCATAAAGACATTACATATATTAGAAATCAACACTTTCTCATTACTTTATTTTCCTGATCACCAGACTGGGCCAAGCAACGCGTGGCAGGGGACCACTAGTAGATAATAAAGATCTATTGAGAATGTAAAACTCTGGGCTGTTCATTTGAAATTGCAGTTATTAATTTATTCCATGATTTATTATTTAAATAATAATTAAATTAATTAAAGAGAGTTTAAGACTGAAAACATATTTAAAACACAATTTCACAATTTCACATTACAATTCCATACTTAAAATCCAATATTTATAAATCTGCCTAAATAAAATTTTTATCCTTGTCTTACATTTTTGGAAATTTGAAATGAAATAATGCACCGAGAAGCAAAATCTTAACATCATATACAAATCCAGGCAGGTTGACCACTCAGGTGCACATTGTAAACATTACATCAAAATATCAGCAACATGCTATTTAATAAAGTAGAAACTGCAGACTGCCTCTGATTTCCATATTAGGTTACACACTCACACAATTTGTGACTGTTGATCACCAAACCTATTAAAGAACTTTTGCAAGTAGTGGCAAACCTAATGAGATCTTATTGAATGTGGAATAGGTGTGCACAATATTTGAGTTGTTAAGAGCCAGTTTTTTAAAATCCCTGTTCCCATTACAGGGACTTCACTGGTGTTCCCAATGCTTCAGTTGGATTTGTGAGGACATTTTAAAGATGATTTTGGGAGATGCATTGGGAGATTGTAGGGATGAAAACATTACATCTGCTGGTAGTGACCTCACTACCTCTGAGGATGCTTGCCATAGATGCAGGCGAAACATCAGGAGAGAATGCCTCTAGAACATGGCCATATAGTCCAAAAAAACTTAAAACAACCCAGAGATTCCGGCCATGAAAGCCTTCGACAATACATGCTATAATAATTTGTATTTCATCTTTTGTATTTTAACACCTTGAAATTTTAGTAGAAATTAGAGAATTATGCTAATGCTATAGTTCAAAGAAAAAATTCTTGTTCATAATAATTCAGCCATGAATGTTCAGCCTAATTTTTTTTTCCAGGATAGGAAAACTGAGACTTCAGTTGAGAGTCTTATGTCTAGCTTTAGTGTCTTTTCAAACTTTACAAAGACAGTGAAAGTATCCAAGGATAGACTGTGTCCTTCCAAAATTTTAATTATGGAATTGTTGTGTGTGTGAGTCAATGGTGTGCTGTTTGAAATTATGTTTTAAGTATGTTTTCGGTTTTTCATTGTCTTTAATTATTTCAATTATTTATTATTATTAAATAATAAATCATGGCAGAAGTTAATGGTGCAATTTCAAATGAACACCCCAGAGTTATATTCAAGAATAGAGACTATGTTCTTCGTGCCCGTAGTTTCTGTGTAACAGTCAACTGCTTGATCAAACTCAGGTCTGGATTTGCACCTGTATCGGTTTCAAAGTTCTGTTATCACTGTTTTGTTTAAAATGGTATTTGTTTCAATAAAACTTTGACAAAGTTGCTTGGCACAAGGTGTCTTCATTAAAAATGGTCAGTATGCACCTTGCCTTATATTCATATACAGAGAGTGATAAACTTTTAACAGAACTTTGTTTTGTTGTTTTCTATAACAGTATCTTCTGACTAGAGACAAATCTAGGTTTGCCATAGTATATATACCCAATAGGAGCCATAGCCATCCCCAGCCCAGGCAAACCTATTTGTGTTGAAATATGTGTTGATATACCTGCTCTGTTTTAGGTTTTCAGCTATAGTTGCAACTTGTTAAAGAAATTCTACCAGGTACAGTTATCCAAACTAGGATAAATCACCTTCAATCTCTGAAATTAATATGCTTTTTACCAGAGGAAGTGACCATAGAGTCTAGATTTCAATAAAATAGGGAAAACTGGTGAGAGAGTGTGCTTCAAAATGAGAAGGTGAAATAGCTATATGCATGGACAAAAGGTTTATTTAGTTAAAGTATGATAACTCCCATTCTAGTGTGTGAAGTGACCTTTTAATATAAAAAGAACAGATCTGATTGTTGAAGAACACATTTTAGTTATAACCACCACCAGATAAAACTAAAACAAATTCCAATCTTTATAAGTGCTTTTTGTATACAGATAGACATATGGTACATTTTTGGCTAATATTGTTTGTTGGAAAAATAAACATGCTTTGTTTCTTTATTATTATTATTTTTCTCTCAGTCTCCCAGATAAAGTAAGGTCCCCAAGGACGTCGAGCTCACCTCAGTCTCCTCGTATACAGAAACAATCTCATATGGTAGTAAATACATCAGAAAAAAACAGATTATCAAATTCTTCAGTGACGGTAGCTTCTGAACCTCAACCAAATGCCGCCTTCTCTGATTTGAATTTTGGAACCAACAAGGCTGGAGCTGGGATCATAAGTGGTGAGCTGTCTGAAAGAAAAAAAGAATATAAAATATGATCTTTTTTTAAAAAAAAATGACTTATGGATGAGTATCTTGGTGCTTAATATTGTGATCTTACAGGTTCCATGCGCTTCTCACCTTCTGGTCTTCATCATCGTATGTCAGCAGAACTTAATTATTTAAGTGCCATTGAAGAGTCTGTACGCCAGATTTCTGAAGTAGAACGTGTGCGAGGAATATCACTTGCACAGCAGGAAAGTGTTTCTTTGGCTCAAATCCTAAAGGTAACTGACGAAGGGTTGTATCTTTGCTTTATTGGTCTTTGCACTCAACCAAAGGTCAGGAAAGGACAACATATAATAAAGAAAGAAACAAAGATTAGAACAATTTATTGTCGAAGGCTTTCATGGCCAGAATCACTGGGTTGTTGTAGGTTTTTTCGGGCTATATGGCCATGTTCTAGAGGCATTCTCTCCTGACGTTTCGCCTGCATTTATGGCAAGCATCCTCAGAGGTAGTGAGGTCTGTTGGAACTAGGAAAATGGGTTTATATATCTGTGAAATGACCAGGGTGGGACAAAGGACTCTTGTCTGCTGGAGCTAGGTGTGAATGTTTCAACTGACCACCTTGATTAGCATTTGATGGCCTGGCAGTGCCTGGGGCAATCTTTTGTTGAGAGGTGATTAGATGTCCCTGATTGTTTCCCTGATTGTTTTGCTGTTGTAATTTTAGAGTTTTAAAATACTGGTAGCCAGATTTTGTTCATTTTCATGGTTTATTCCTTTCTGTTGAAATTGTCCACATGTTTATGGATTTCAGTGGCTTCTCTGTGTAGTCTGACATGGTGGTTGTTAGAGTGGTCCAGCATTTCTGTGTTCTCAAATAAAATGCTGTGTCCAGGTTGGTTCATCAGGTGCTCTGCTATGGCTGACTTCTCTGGTTGAAGTAGTCTGCAGTGCCTTTCATGTTCCTTGATTCGTGTTTGGGCAATGCTGTGTTTAGTGGTCCCTATGTAGAGTTGTTCACAGTTGCATGGTATACGGTAGACTTCTGCAGAAGTGAGAGAATCTTTGGGTTGTTGTAGAAAGCTACAACAACCCAAAGATTAGAACAGTTGTAATGCGACTAAACTTTCATTAAGAGATCCAATGACTGGTAATGTAAATGTTGGCATATTTCCATTAAGGCAACCATTATTATTATTGATTATTGGTGACTCTGATTTAGGACAACACTAGGAATAAGATAGTCACCCCTATCATCAACAGCCCTACTCAGGTCTTACAGATTTGAGGCTGTGTCTTCCTTGATTACGTCTATTCATCTGTAATACCTTCCTCTTTTCCTGCTGCATTCTACTTTACCAACAGTTGTGTTTTTCTAGTGAGTCAAGTCTTCTCTTAATATGTCAAAAGTTTACAGTTCAGTCATCTTGGGGAAACCTCAGACTTGATTTGCTTTAGGACCCATAGAAATCTTCTCCATTTTTTTTCTGTCAGCTTTTTTCACTTTTGCAAGTTTCTTTCGCAAACATTCCTGGAAATGGGGAATATGATGACATGGGTAATTCTAAATTTAGTATTCAAATATATATCTTTACATTTGTCTAGTTCTCTCATAGCTGCCTCTTCAACTCCTAGACTTGTTCTGAATTCTTGACTGCAGTGTCTATTCTGATTAATGACTGTATGGAAAATCTTGAACCATTTCCTTGTTGTCGGCTTTAAATTTATGTAAATCACCTATGGTCATTGTGTTTGTTTTTTCATGCTCAACTATAATTCTACCTTCACACTTTCTTTCTTTCTTTCTTTACTATGTTAAGGAATCTTCCCAAGACTTTGCTACTTTTTGCTAGTAGTATACTGTCTTCTGCACATCTTAAATGGTTAATGTTCCTTCCTCTAACGTTCATACCTCCTTCCTCTGAGTCTAATCCTGCTTTGCATATAATATGTTCAGCATACATGTTAAACTGGTAAGAGTGATAAAATACATTGCTCTCTGACCCCATTCCCATTTGGAGGACATTCTTTCCCTTCATGTTATGTTCCGAGGCTAGCATCTTGTCTTTCAGTCATGCTGGAGGACCTAAACATTTCTATGAAGAACATCTCTCTAGGAAGGAATCCCTAGGTCATCTAGTACAATTTTGTGGTCAGCTTCAAGCAGAACATGACAGTGGTTGTTGTTGTTGTTGTTATTTGTATCCAGCTTTGCCTCTCTATAAAAAAGTCCCAAGTCATGTTGGATGACTACAAATTCCTAAGGAGCTGTTATCCCAAGTAAAAAAATAGCAATTTCATTCTTCATGGTTTTTCACAGGAGTCTTGTGCCCCTAACACTAGCAAATGTGGAGGGTTGACTGTAGTGTGAAAGACTTTGCTATTATCGATAAAGCACAGGATGATTTTCTTCTGAAATTCTTCAATGGTATATTATCCAACATATGTTCATAATACGGGTCCTTAGTGCCTCTTCCTTTCCTGAGCATTGACATTTCTCATTCCATATATGGTAATAGTTTTTTGTTGTCCCATTTTAAATATCACTTTGCTTCTGTGGGAAATTAATGCAATGGTCTTGTGGTTACTGCACTGCAGTTTATTCTTCAAATCATCCAGTGAATATGTTTAAGATAAAATATTCCTTTAAAAATACCCATTTGACCAGAATATTTAAAAAGTGACACTACAAATTTATACATTGCAATAATACCTTGGTGTGATCAGAACAGAAGACATGATCTTTGTGAAAAAGGGAACTGGACACAGGAAAGATGCTCAGAGATTCTGATTTCTATTAATGAAACTTGTTTAGCAATTGATAATTACTGTTCAGCCTCTTTAAATGTATTTTTATATAAGAAGGACAGGAAAATAAATTTTAAAAAATTAAAACTCAACTTTGTTTGTAGGCACAGCAGCAACGACATGAACGGGACATGGCTCTTCTGAAGCTCAAGACGGAGCAGGAGGCTTTGGAAACTCAGAGGCAGATGGAAGAGGCAAGGCAGAAAGCAGCTCAGGTGAGGACCTTTTAGAAAGTATTTAAAATATGCTATTTTATAGACAAACTAGCCGTCCTCTGGCATGCGTTGCTGTGGCCCACATGGGGGTTCTGTGTGGGGGGTTTGGCCCAATTCTATCGTTGGTGGGTTTCAGAATGCTCTGCGGTTGTAGGTGAACTACAAATCCTAGCAACTACAACTCCCAAATGTCAAGATTTTATTTCATTTTCCCCAAACTCCACCAGTGTTCACATTTGGGCATATTGAGTATTCGTGTAGAGTTTGGTCCAGATCCATCATTGTTTGAGCCCACAGTGCTCTCTGGATGTAGGTGAACTACAACTCCAAAACCAAAGGACACTACCCACCAAACCCTTGCTGTATTTTCTGTTGGTCATGCGAGTCCTGTGTGCCAAGTTTGGTTCAATTCCATCGTTGATGGGGTTCAGAATGCTCTTTGTAGGTGAAATAAGACCCAGCAACTACAACTCCCAAATGACAAAATCAGTTTTTTTGAGTGAAGGGCATACATTGGTTTGTTAGGTGTCTTGTGTCCAAATTTGGTGTCAATTTGTCCAGTGGTTTTTGAGTTCTGTTAATCCCACAAACGAACATTACATTTTTATTTATATAGATAGCTGATAATTTGAGACTTCCTCATGTTGGGCAATTATGTCTAGTGACAGGGAGCAGTTGAGACATTCGGGTATGGACGGTGCTAGTAGTTTGGAAAACCCTTTCTTGGTATGTCTTCCTTAACTTTTCTCCAAATTATCAAAAGTGACTATTATCTCTGAAGGGATAGTGAGCTTAGAACCTTTGCCAGAATGGACCAGATATTTTTGAAAATATTCAGACCAGTGAGGTAATGTACAACATGTATTGGATGAGGTTGTACAGCCTCTCTAAAAATCAGGCATGGTGTTCAGATATACAAATGGAGCTTGTTGACAAGTAGTGCAATTAGTTCCAATGCCTGAAATAGGTTTACCAGCTTTGATCTCTCCTAGACAAGTAGAACCTGGTGTAGCGAGGGAGAGAGACTAATTCCTTTTTAAAAACCTCTTTGCTGCCTTATACTGATTCAGTTTCTTCTTTTATATTGGATGGGACTTTCCGTATGCTATTAAACCTTTGTACTTTATATCACAGGCAATGAAACACTCTTGTGTATAACAAAGTAACACAGTTTATTTATAACTTCTGGCTCCAACGCTTGTGGTTACATTTGTGTTTTGTTGCAATCTTGAGGCTTACAGTCAGTATCATTTACTTGGTTAACTTTTCTGAATAAACTATCAATGTTTCACATTCACAAACATGTTACTTGCTTTACACACTCTTGGCTGAATTATATTCTGAACTAAGGCAACACTAGCCTTCTTTATGTTCCTTAAAACTCGAGCTCTATTTAACTAACTGCTTCTCTATATCAGAAGTCTTTAACACATCTTCATAACTGCTTATTTCTATCAGGCACTCAAAAACCAACTCTCCTCTTCACACACAGATTCCTAACTGTCATTTTCAAACTCCCTCACTCTAACTGCCTCTTTCAGAACCTTGGCTCTGCCCCTTTGGAATGTTCAGCTCTGCTCTCCCTAACTGTCATTTTGGCCTAACAGCCTTTTCAAATCCTGGGCTTACACTAATCTGCATATGACCAATCGGCTTCCATATGCAAATGAATCCTATCTCTGCTGTTGCTACCCTGTCTGTGCCTATTCTTCCCTATCTGCCATATGTAAACATAGAGCTATACACCAAAACTTTAATGTAGAGTAGCAATTTCACTACACCTGGCCACAGTTGTTAATGTACTGGAAACATGAAGCTGAGATTCCTAGTACTGCATGAGTGTTCCTTATGCAAAAATCTTGGAATCCGTAGTTTTTCAAATTTTGGGTTTTCCCCCTAGTTTTTGAATACCTGTATTTGCATATTAATAGGTAAGGGGCAGGCCCGTAGCCAGGATTTCGTTTCGGGGGGGGGGCGCTAAATTTGGGGGGGGTTCGGGGGGGGGCTGAGTTTCGGGGGGGCTGAGTCTGAGTGAAAGAGGGTCTATCCTAGCAAACCTTTTGTATCATTACCCCAATACCCCCATGCATATGGGATATATTGAGTATGGTGATCAGATCATGATATGAATAAACATAACAGTTTAAATAATGCACCAGTAAGGCCTTTTCGCGAACCACCATGAGAATTTCGGGGGGGGGGGTATGAAGCCCCCCGAGCCCCCCCCCCCCCCTGGCTACATGCCTGGTAAAGGAGCTAGTCACATGTCCAGCACTGGGTGAAGTTTTCTTTAAGGAGTCCTGTTGGGGGAAAAGAGAATAGAGATAGGACTGCTTACACAGTGTCCCAGACACTCGCCTGGCTGTGAGCACATTTCCTGCCCTTTTAGCAAAGTAACCAGGAAGGAAGGGTAGCACCCCCTTTCCCCGGGGAGTCTTCTATTCTCTCTGGTGAGGATACAGGTAGTGGCCAATTCTACGCTCACCGTCCTGGCCATTTCCGAATACTTTATGGGAAGAAGAGACACCCCATCCCCTCTGTCCCTTCACCTTCAGGTGGTGGGTTCCCCCTTGGGTGCCACTGAGGGAGATGCTTCCAAGGCTCTCCATTCTATATACTGTTTTAAATTATTAATGTTAAATAGTGAGCTGATCCATTTGGACATATCTTATATGTTCTTTTAAATCGATGTAAAACTGGTTTACGTGCTAAGTGTTTTTTACTGAGGGAACATGTTGCATTTTAATATTTTATTGTTGTTGTATCTAGGCCCATGCAAAATCTTTGCAGCAATTGGTGCAGTCACGACAGGAGGCAGCAGAAGCTCTACAGGAAACAACATCCAAAATTGCAGCCCAGCAGGTGGAGGCTGCTCTGATCACTACAGATGTTGCTCGCCAGTTACATGAGGTAAGATTCTACTATGGGTCTTTCAGTATGTTTGGCCTTTCATTAGAATTTGCATACTAAATCAAAAGTGCTTTAGTAGAAAAGTTCATTTTGCTCTTCCCTGAAGCATCTTTTTGAAAAAGAAAAGCTATGGAATGAAAAATAAATATCTGTTACTCAAAGATTTGTGTCTCCTTAAGCATGAAATCATAGGAAGTGATAGCATTGATTTAAGTTCTGTTTGTTTATCTATATAAATAAAAATGTAATGTTTGTTTGTGGGATTAACAGAACTCAAAAACCACTGGACGAATTGACACCAAATTTGGACACACCTACAATCAAAGAGCATTCTGAACCCCATCAATGATGGAATTGAACCAAACTTGCCACACAGTTCTCCCACGACCAACAGAAAATACTGGAAGGGTTTGGTGGGCAGTGTCCTTTGGTATTGGAGTTGTAGTTCACCTACATCCAGAGAGCACTGTGGACTCAAACAATGATGGATCTGGACCAAACTCTGCACAAATACTCAATATGCCTAGATGTGAACACTGGTGGAGTTTGGGGGAAATGAAATAGATTCTTGACATTTGGGTAGTTGCTAGGATTTCTAGTTCACCTACAACCACAGAGCATTCTGAACTCCACCAACGATAGAATTGGGCCAAACCTCCCACACAGAACCCCCATGACCACCAGAGTGGGCCACATCAATGCGTGGCAGGGGATGGCTAGTAAGTTATTATTTAGTTTAGTTTATTTCATCTTTTCATTATGACTGTTGTTTGTTTACTTCTGGCATTGAAAGTTTGTCATTTTTGTTATACTTTGGAAACTGTCCTGAGTCCCTCCGGGGAGAAAGGGCAGGGTATAAATAAAGTTATTGTTATTATTATTATTATTATTATTATTATTATTATTATTAGCTATATAAATTAAAATGTAATGTTCATTTGTGGGATTAACAAATCTCAAAAACCACTGGACGAATTGACACCAAATTTGGACACAATACACCTATCAGGCCAATGAGTGACCATCACTCATAAAAACACTGAAAAACACAGCAGAAGGGACCTAAAAAGCCAAAAAAGCAAAAATATGTTACAGCACATGTGCAAAAACGACTCTCCCTAGCAAACAAAATGCACAATAGAGTATCCACACTCTCTTCTGGACTACAGCTCCCAGCATCCCCTAGACCAGGCTCTTTAGGAGAGGAGAATGATCCAAATGCACTGCTTCCAAGATGCATGCTTCCTTCTCCTTAGATTACTTTGAGAGCATCCCAATTCCTGGATATTTCCAATTTCCTATTCCTGGACTGCAACTCCCAGCAAATCCCCAGATAGATAGAGATAGATGGGTAGGTAGATAGATTGATCAGGAGGGCTGCTGGGAGTTGTAGTCCAAGAATATTTATGTATTTATTATTTAAAACTTTTATATCCCGATCTTCTCACCTCTGTAGAGGGACTCAGACGGGCTCACAGCAAGGATTCAATGCTAATAATACAAACTAAAACATCATACAACAATACAAGATTAAAATACATATAGAATAAAATACATATAAGCCAAATTGCCAAGATAGAATCATGTCCAACTTACTCCACATATGTGGTCACTCACTTTGGTCTGTAACCAGTCTCAGCCATTATTCTGGGAATGCTTCGTTCCATAGCCAGGATTTCACTAGCCTCCTGAAGGACAGGAGGGAGGGGGAAGATCTGATCTCACTTGGGAGAGAGTTCCATAGCCGAGGGGCCACCACAGAGAGGGCCCTTTCTCTCGTCCCCACCAGACGCGCTTGTGCAGGTGGCAGGACTGAGACCAGGGTCTCTCCAGAAGATCTTAATGGCCTTGATGGTTCATAGGGGAGAATACATTCGGACAGGTAAACTGGGCTGGAACCGTATAGGGTTTAAGTGGTTAAAACCAGCACTTTGAATTGTGCTCGGAAGCTAATTGGCAGCCAGTGGAGCAGGTACAGAAAGGGAGTTGTGTGCTCCCTGTACCCAACTCCCATCAGTAACTTGGCCGCCGAATGTTGGACTAATTGCAGCTTCCAGGCTGTCTTCAGAGGCAACCCCACGTAGAGATCATTGCAGTAGTCTATACGGGATGTAACCAGAGCGTGGAGCACTGTGGCCAAGTCAGACTTCCCACGGTACGGGCACAGCAAGTTTTAATTGTGCAAAAGTTCCCCTGGCCACTGCTGAGATCTGGAGTTCCTGGCTCAATGATGAGTCAAGGATCACTCCCAAGCTGCGAACCTGCGCCTCCAGAGGGAGTATAACCCCGTCAAGCACAGACTGTAACCCTATGCCCTATTCTGCCTTACAACTGACCAGGAGTACCTCTGTCTTGTCTGGATTTAGTTTCAATTTGTTCGCCCTCATCTAGTCCATTACAGTGGCCAAACACCGGTTCAGGACTTGAACAGCCTCCTTAGTAGCAGGTGGGAAGGAGTGACAGAGTTGGACATCATCTGCTTACAGATGGCACCATACTCCAAAACTACGGGTGATCTCCCCTAATGGCTTCATGTATATGTTGAATAACATAGGGGATAGCTAGTTGTTGTTGTTGTTGTTGTTGTTGTTGTTGTTGTTGTTGTTGTTGTTGTTGTTATTATTATTATTGAAACTATGCCTTCTTCTTCAGATGACAGAGGTTGCACGTGCCCAGATGTCTGATGCTGCTGGTGCTTCTGCAGCTCTGGTTACCACACGATTTGACCAAGGAAGAAAGCACCTTATAAAGGAGTTTAAATCTCACAAAATGAGCAGGTATTTTATATAACATTTTGTGCATAGAATTGTAGTTGTGCAATTTTTTTCTTTTGAAGGTGGTTGCTGAGATGGGCTTTTTTCCATAGTCATAGATTGACTTGATGTAGGCCTTGGGAAAGACCTCTCAAGTGGAGTTTTGCACCACCCTCTCTTCCTCTTCTTCAGCCTTTGTAAGAAAGAATCTATGTTTGTTAGGATATGGTTGTCTAAGTATGTTAACATTTATGTACTCACACATATTGTGATCTTTCTTTTTGCGTGTGTTTTATCGCCAAATTTTTAAATTAAAAGTATTGTGGGAAACCCCCCAACAAATCACACTCTCATATTAAAAACATCCTTTGTGGTTTTCAAAGTTACTTACAATTTGTCTCTTTTTAAAAAAAGGAAATTGGAATCAAATACTGCTACACAAAGTAAAGGGGAACTAGGAGACTCAAAGCACCATTACTCCCACTCATTTGATAGTTACTCTGAATCATCAAGATCAAAGATACATGATCAGAGGTGAGAACCTAGATTTGTACAGCTAATATCAGGAATAAATCTAACAAAATAAGATTGACTGTATTTCCATTAGCTTGTTGATATATTTTCAATTTCTCCTTAATGTAGTTTGTATTTTCCCATCGTGGTCAACTGTGAATTGCACATATGGTAGTTTCTGCACCTGAGCAGATAGCTTCGGAACCTTCTAAATAGATTTGAAAACTTTTCTGGCTGTTAGCCCCACCCACTCTCCCCTTGTGAATATAAGTAGCTGGTGGGCAGGTGACTACCTCAGTTCTTCTTATCCGCCGCTATTGCAGCGGCTTAGGAATCTCTTGCTCTTTAGACTAGCTTACTTTTACAGTTATAGACTAGGAATAGTTTTGACTATTGTCTTTTATTTTCATTGGGCTACATATTTTTACCTCAGGTAAGTACGTCTTCTTCCCCTATTTGTCGTGATAAAGAACAAGATAGACATTAAAGCTAGAAATCTGTTGAATTTGATAACCAGAAGAAAGGCCCTTTGAGGGAAATACACACTGGATTCTCTGGGTCAGAGAATAAATTTGCGGTCATTTGATTCATTTGTTTCATGCTAGAGTCAGGGACAGAAATCCTTGACTTTTCTCTTTAAACATTGACATCTCCCTTAGAGGAAGAGTGCTTGAGGCAAATGCAGACTTTATTATTTGCTATGGAGTCTTCATTAGGCCATTGAAATCCATTTCAGAGAATTTCAGAATTTTAAACCTATAATTCACATTTTTTCCTAACAGCTAAATTTATGTTATAATCAATATCTTGGGCTGATTTTATTAACCATTTCTTAATTTGGGAATAAAATTAATCAACTATGTACAGTATAGTGGCATGCTGTCATTCAATATAGTTTGTTTTAATTGCTTGTCTAGGACTGAAAGTAACAGAACATTTTTAAACACAGAAAACAGTTTCATTTGCTGTGTGGACATGTCCAAACCCTGTTACAGCTTTTGTGTTATTAGGACATTGCATTACAATAAATGGGTATTTTTTTTATTTTTCTGAGAATGATAACAACATGAATGTAATTTCATTGCAACCATAATCTGTTGTATAATGGGCAGAAGCATATTATTGAGGTAAATACATATCTAAATGTTTTGATTGAATTATTCTGATTACTTTAGTAGCTTGTCTACTTTTGTGCCTCTTTCTAAAATAGCAGTAGTAGCAGCAGTAGTCGTCAAGAAAGTCCATCTGTTCCCTCTTCTAAGCAAGCGAAGAAGCTTTCCCATCATGAAAAGCGTAGCAGCTCTGTTGAAGAGGAGGCTCCTACAGCTGTGAATGATTCCCTACAGAGTAATGATATTCCATGCAATCTTGATGAAAGAGGTTAGAATTCAGCTAACAACATGAAGTGCCTGATATTCACCCATCTTTAGTTATTTGTTTGTTTTCCCTTTCTGTCTCAATGGTTCAGTGATATGAAATTAGTATAAAAACAGGCAAATCTTGCTACCTCTATTGCAAAATATCTCGTTCACAAACAGTAAAGTATCTTCATAGAATCAAAGAGTTGGAAGAGACCTCATGGGCCATCCAGTCCAACCCCCTGCCAAGAAGCAGGAATATTGCATTCAAATCACCCCTTCCATTACTATGTTTTCTTTGGATCAACCAGCCATGAAGATAAATGAAGATATGGCTTTCACTGACTTCTAATAAGTTTATACCAGCTAAATGGATGGATTACAATTTGTAGTGCTGTTGAGGAAGAGGGAAAAATTTAACCCAAGAAATCTGGGTCATCAGGAGCCAAGTTTAGATACTATCCCAATCAAACACCTTTCCTTCTTTGTTCACATGCTATTTTTATAAGGGGATTGGGGATATCTGTCCCATTAATATACCCATATCTGGCCCACTTTACCTGTCCAAATGTGTCTCTCCCTGTGAACCATCAAGAACTTTAAGATCATCTGGGGAGATCCTGCTCCATTGCAGTCGTGTTTGGTGGGGACAAGAGACAGGGCCTTCTCTTTGATGGCCCCTTGGCTGTGGAACTCCCTCCTTAAAGAAGTTAGATCTGCCCTCTCCCTCCTGACTTTTCACAAGACACTTGGCTGTGGGAGCAAGCATTCACAGAATAGACGGGTTTTATTGGCGTAAATGAGATTTTATGGACTGCAATTTTTGGACCGATTTGGATGACATTTTAAACCTGGTGAACTGCTTTTAAATGTATATTTATTATTATTTTATGTAATTGTGTATTTTATTGGTGTTTTTATATTGTTGGGAGCCACCCTGAGTCCCTCTTCTGAGGTCGAGAATAGGATGGGAAACAAATGTTCTAAATCAGTGGTTCTCAACCTTCCTAACGCCTTGACCCCTTAATATAGTTCCTCAGGTTGTGGTGACCCCCAACCGTAGAATGATTTTAGTTGCTACTTCATAACTGTAATTTTGCTACTATTATGAATCGTCATGTAAATATCTGATATGTACGATGTATTTTCATTCAGTGGACCAAATTTGGCATAAATACCCGATACGCCCAAATTTGAATACCGGTGGGGTTTGATCTTGCCATTTGGGAGTTGTAGTTCATGGGATTTATAGTTAACCTACAATCAAAGAGCATTCTGAATCCCACCAACGATAGAATTGAGCCATACTGGTTCGAGCCTCCCTCCAGCCTTGCATGCTCTCCCTCGCCCACATGCACAGAGCAGTCTGCTCTCCCCTTCCCACTTGGAGTCTCAGAAACAGCTCTCCCATTGGCTGAGAGACCAGCCAATCACAGCGGAGGAGGGCTTTTGGTGGAGGTCACAGTCTGTTTCCAAAAAGGAAGGGAAGGACAGGCGGAGATATCTTCAGCCTTCTGTGCCAAAGGGGTTCCTTGGACCATCAGAAATATATGTTTTCTGGTGGTCTTTGGTGCCCCCTTTGAAACCCCTTGCGACCCCTCTTGTGGTTGCGACCCCCAGGTTGAGAAACACTGTTTTAAATAAATAAAAAATAATGACATTCTGAACATCCTTACTCTCATTGTAAAGACATAGGTGTATTTTCCCATGGTTCTTGCAGTAAATTAACACTTTCCTTCATAAGCCTAGGCACTTTGCTACTTACATATACCATATTTCATTGATTTTGACACAATATTGAATGTGAGACGCAGCCCAATTTTTGAGGTTTAGTTAAGGGAAAAGAGTGTTTTTGATTCTAAAACGCATCCTGTTTGAGCCTCAGTTTTTAGTACTCACCCCAACTTTACTGTTTGCCTCACTGCCCAACTATTTTGGCCAGCCCTGGAAAGTCTCCCCAGCCTTGTACCTATTTTATGCTGCTTTGTCTCTGACATCACCTGCTTTTATTGTTGCTGTTACCTCCATGTTGCTGGGATTGTTTTGAGGGGGAGAGGATTAGGGGTGGTGGCGTCAGCAGCAGGGACAGCTGAGAAAGAGGGGACCTCTCTCTTGCTCTAGACATGGAGCTGAGAGGAGAAAGGAGAGAGGAGAATTTTGGGGGGGAAAGTGCACGGCAGAGTTGGTGAAATATGTAATTCTTATATTATACTTCTGCAGTTTGGGTTGAAATTCTTAGTTTGATAAGTTGTGCATTCCATCTTTTGTGAAACCGTTTGAAATCATTCCTTATATAGTGGCTTCTTCCTCTTGAATAAGTCTTCTCCTTCTTTCAGATTCTACTTCTATTGCAACAGAATACTCCCTCAAATTTGATGAATCTATGACAGAGGATGAGATTGAGGAAAAATCCTTCCGGTCTTTACTGCCATCTGAGAGTCATCGTCGGATCAATATGAAAAAACGAGTTCACCATGATTATTCTGATGAGGAAGCTTCTCCTGGAAAGGCCACATTGTCACCTGCTAAAGCAAGTATTTGACACTTTTTGGCCATGAGCTTTTAAATTGTGGTCAGTGTTTGGTTATGACTTTTAGCAGAAATGTTCTGTTTTTACATAAATGTTAGATAGCATTAATCCTACATCTTGCCTCATTTTATTCATTCATTCTGAAAGTGGAAATGTTCAGAATAACTAGACTTACTATTTCAAGAATCCGGTTTTGCATTCTTAATGTCACATTTTCCAATAGTGAGGCGGTTGGTTAGTACTTGTTGAACTGATTTGGATACTATGATAATTTATTTATTTATCGTGTCATCAGCAACCATACCATTGTATTACATTTCTAATAGAACAAAACAAACACACAGATTAAAAAAAACACACAGATTTTGCAAACTTGGTAGTTGGTTAAATGTCCTTTGACTTTGATAATTTATTAATAGTGTATTGTGTTGCTTTGAAGGTATATCTTGGAATGTTATATTAGGAAAGGTAACATTATATTAGGAAAGGTAACATTTTGCACAAAGAATCTTATTTCAGAATACTTGAACCTTAATCGTGAAATATTACATGGTCTGCACAATGTCATTCCAGGATCCAGGGAAAGATTTCTGTTCTGTCCTATATTTATTTTTAAGTACTGTATATACTTGAGTATAAGCCTAGTTTTTCAGCCCCTTTTTTAGGCTGAAAAAGCTCCCCTCGGCTTATACTCGAGTCAAGGTTATTTATTATTTTACTCTGTTATTAGTATTATTTTTATTTCATGTATTATTTTACTCTCTTTATTATTATTATATTTACAGTATTTTACCTTATTATTATTATTATTATTATTACATTTATTATTTTACTTTATTATTATTACATTTATTATTCTACTCCATTATTACTGTTATTATTGCATTTCCATTATTTTACTTTATTATTATTATTATATTTATTATTTTACTCGCTTTATTATTGTTGGAAGGATACGTAAGTACATTTATATTGAAGATATGTAATGATTTAATCAGAGTTGGGCAGTCTTATCTCAAATTACAGTTTTATGTAAATATTAAAAAACATTTCACCTCCTGATGCCTCAATTAATGTAATTTTATTGGTATCTATTTTTATTTTGAAATTTACCTTTAGTGGCTGCATTTCCCACCTCGGCTTATACTCGAGTCAATATGTTTTCCCAGTTTTTTGTGGTAAAATTAGATGCCTCGGCTTATATTCGGGTTGGCTTATACTCGAGTATATATGGGTATTTTAAGGTTGACTTTCAAGGAGGGATTCAAAGTTGGATGCAAGTGCATAAACCAGACATCTTACATCATGGACAATTTACAATCCTATGATAGACAACATTTTTAATTTTTAAAAAAAAAATTAAAGAAAAGCAATAAAATGTAATGACAAACTACAACAATGAAGTAATCCATCAGCGAGAAATCTCGTAAAGGCATGTCAAATAGAAAACCTTCAGTCTTTTTGAAATCCAGCTCTCTTAGGGCGCATCTGAATGTAGCTTGTGCCTTTCAGGAGACTGATGTGCTCTCTAGTGAGTGCTGCTTATGTTAGTAAAAGCATAAATTGGTTTTAAATGGGAATGAAACCACATATATTTTCTTTTAACAGGAGCTAAGTCTGCCATTTTCAGGAGGACAAGACAGCTTTTCCAAATTTACAATGGAAATGGTACGGCAGTACATGAAAGAAGAAGAAATGCGAGCAGCTCACCAGTCCTCATTGCTCCGTCTGCGTGAGAAAGCATTGAAAGAGAAGACAAAGGCTGAGTTAGCTTGGTTAGAACACCAGAAAAAGTAAGAAAACCTGATAATATAATGTGTTCTGATCCTAAAACCTTTTTGCTTTTCCTATCAATTATGTCAGTTCTGAATATCGAAAGAATATTTCTTACAGTTCTAGAAATTCATGTTCTGCAGGTTTGGTCAGTCTAGTGACCAGTGAACCAGTTCTGACTCAGAAGCAACTTTGGCAAGGAGCAAAATAAATTTAACTGTAGTATGATTTAAATTTGTTTATTATAATTCACTTGTAAGGAAAGAATCTACTTAATATACATGTTAATACATTGCTATCTGACGTGCCACCTTGAAATGGAAAGTCTATTGCTCATGTCTTGTGATGTCAGAATCACTGAAAAGTACAGCCACTCCAAGTATCGCATGTGACTTGGGGAAGCACATGTAATTGATGCTTGTGTTCATTGTAGAGGGTTATCACCAGAAGCATGTTAGAATGGGCCTTTGAGACTTAAGGCCTCCATGTATCTCTAGTACAAAATTATGTTGAGGTTTGTCATACAAACTGGGGACTAAATCATCCTGAGGAATTGGCTGTAATGATTTGCGAACTGCTTCCCAGGTCCATTGTGGCCTTGACACCATCACTGTGATCATTGGTCAGTTTAGCGGGTTGTTGTAGGTTTTTTTGGGCTATATGGCCATGTTCTAGAGGCATTCTCTCCTGACGTTTCGCCTGCATCTATGGCAAGCATCCTCAGAGGTAGTGAGGTCTGTTGGAACTAGGAAAATGGGTTTATATATCTGTGGAATGACCAGGGTGGGACAAAGAACTCTTATCTGTTGGAGATAGGTGTGAATGTTTCAACTGACCACCTTGATTAGCATTTGATGGCCTGGCAGTGCCTGGGGCAATCTTTTGTTGACAGGTGATTAGATGTCCCTGATTGTTTCCCTCTGTTGTTTTGCTGTTGTAATTTTAGAGTTTTTTTAAATACTGGTAGCCAGATTTTGTTCATTTTCATGGTTTCCTTTCTGTTGAAATTGTCCACATGCTTGTGGATTTCAATGGCTTCTCTGTGTAGTCTGACATGGTGGTTGTTAGAGTGGTCAGCATTTCTGTGTTTCAAATAATATGCTGTGTCCAGGTTGGTTTATCAAGTGCTCTGCTATGGCTGACTTCTCTGGTTGAATTAGTCTGCAGTGCCTTTCATGTTCCTTGATTCGTGTTTGGGCAATTCTGCGTTTGGTGGTCCCTATGTAGACTTGTCCACAGCTGCATGGTATACGGTAGACTCCTGCAGAGGTGAGAGGATCCCTCTTGCCCTTTGCTGAACGTAGCATTTGTTGGATTTCTTGGTGGGTCTGTAGATAGTTTGTATGTTGTGTTTCCTCATCAGCTTCCCTCTGTGCAGTCAGTGGTTCCCTTGATGTATGACAACAACACTTTTCCTCTGGGTGGACCTTTGTTTTTACTCTTGTGGCTTGTTCTTGGTCTGGCAGCTCTTCTGATGTCTGAGGTGGAGTATCCATTGGCCCAGTTGAGGTGGTTTATGCACCTGCTTTATGCATGTGCTAATAGTTTAGAAAAGCATGTTGAGGAGAGTTGCATTGCTATTTTTTCAGTAGTATATCAATAGTAGATCAGATACACAACAACAAATATGGGTATATATATGAAATTGGGATACATTTTATGCTGTTAATTTTTCAGGCATTTACGAGACAAAGGAGAAGATGATAAAATGCCACCTATTAGAAAGAAACAGCGTGGCTTACTTTTGAAGCTGCAGCAGGAGAAGGTAAAAATTACTTTAAATCTGATTGCACCGTGGTACTATTGGTTTATCAGTAAATCTTGTTAGGAAATTTATTTGATCCCATGTTTACACATGTTCAGTGGACATTGAATTTCAACCTTAGAAATGTGCTCCCTTTCTTTTAGTGAAGATTCTTCATTTGTTGTCAAAGGGCTCAAAGCAGTGGTATACCTATCATAGCAATCCTTTATAAATTCAGGGCTGTAATAGTTTATTAGCTGAACAAAGGAGGGAATCTAATGCATCCTGAAGTGCTCTATTTTTTGCTACGTTGCTTTCAGAGCACTGCCACCAGGATGATAACAAAAGAAGACCTTTCAATTGATTTATTGAAGAAACCTCTTCTAGGAGGCTTCCCTTTCTTAGGGCAAAGAAGTTGTGTGTGTGTGTATATATATATGTGTGTGTGTGTATGTATATGTGTGTGTGTGTGTATATATATATATATATACATACACACTTGTATTTTGCCTCTGTGTACCTTGTTGTAGGGCAGTATTTCTCAACCTGGGGTTCGGGACCCCTGGGGGGGTCGCGATGGGGTGTCAGTGGGGTCACCAAAGACCATCAGAAAACACAATATTTTCTGTTGGACATGGGGGTTCTGTGTGGGAAGTCTGGCTCAATTCCATCGTTGGTGGGGTTCAGAATGTTCTTTGATTATAGATGAACTATAAATCCCAGTAACTACAGCTCCCAAGTGTCAAAGTCTATTTTCCCCAAACTCCGCCCATGTTCACATTTGGGCATATTGAGTATTTGTGCCAAGTTTGGTCCAGATCTATCATTGTTTGAGTCCACAGTGCTCTCTGGATGTAGGTGAGCTACAACTCCAAAACTCAAGGTCAATGCCCACCAAACCCTTCCAGTATTTTCTGTTGGTCATGGGAGTTCTGTGTGCCAAGTTTGGTTCAATTCCATCATTGGTGGAGTTCAGAATGCTCTTTATTGTAGGTGAACTATAAGTCCCAGCAACTACAACTTCCAAATGACAAAATAATTTCCTCCCCAACCCCACCAATATTCAAATTTGGGCATATAGGGTATATGTACCAAATTTGGTCCAGTGAATGAAAATACATCCTGCATATCAGATATATGCATTACAAATCATAACAGTAGCAAAATTACAGTTATGAAGTAGGAACGAAAATAATTTTATGGTTGGGGGTCACCACAACATGAGGAACTGTATGAAGGGGTCACAGCATTAGGAAGGTTGAGAAACACTGTTGTGGGGGTTTAATAGAGTTTTATCTCTTGTTTTAGCATTGTATTAGTAAATGATCAGCATTAAATCAACCAGTAAAATATGAGTAAATCATAAGTTTAGGCATTAAAATACAATTTTTAAAAACACAATTAAGTCACAATATGAAGGTTGAGAGTTAAAATAGTATTAACATTTGTAACTTTAAATAATCATGATAAAAGCTGAGAAAAAATAATAGAATCCTTTGAGACTTTGACAGCATCCTGTGTCAGCAAGGTATTGCTGCTGCACAAAACCTAGCAACTTTGGCAGTAGTTTCAGGAGACTAATCAGTCAAAAGATAATAAATATAAAACCTTTCAGGTCTTCCTGGTATTCTTAGTAAAATTGGGTTGATAAAAGGTCTCAATGTGAAGTTGTTTAGTAACCTTGCCTGGCAAAAAAGGATCATTTCACTATTCCAAAGCATTGGTAGGCCTCCAGCGTCACTAATTCAAAGCATGTATAAGCCAAATGGTCTATTAATTGATCATTTTTATTTCTATATGATGTGAAATTTTCAAACAAAAAATAATATAATAAAACAATTGTTCCTGGGCTATATTAAGCGACTTTTTCTGATACATAACATTCATAACAAGCAGATATGTTGCTTCCCCAGTGAGTGGGGCATCTTTGGAATGATATGAAAATATGCCTATCCTCTAGAATCATAGAGTTGGAAGACACCTCATGTGCCATCCAGTCCAACTCCCTGCTAAGAAGCAGGAAAATCGCATTTAAAGCACCCCTGACATGGCCATCCAGCCTCTGTTTAAAAACCTCCAAAGAAGGAGCCTCTACCACACTCTGGGGCAGAGAGTTCCACTGCTGAACAGCTCTCACAGTCAGGAAGTTCTTCCTAATGTTCAGGTGGAATCTCCATTCCTGTAGTTTGAAGCCATTGTTCCACATCCTAGTTTCCAGGGCATGGGAATGTTGTGAGAATGGAGTGAGATCCATCATCACTGCCCTACCCCACAGTGCTAATCTCCCAATGGTGAGAGTGACAGGAATATTCCCTACACTTCCTGGTCTTTGGCAGCCAGATGAGGTAGGACTGCCTGTAGATTGTGAGCTGCAGACAGAAGGAGAAGTGCTGTGTGAACTCCATGAATGTGGAGGACTACTTATAGATTATGAGCTTCAGTTAAATAAAGAGGTTCATAGAAAACTGCTGTTTTGAGTCTAAGGTAGTGAGATTTTTTTTCTTCATAAACATGTATAAAGCCAGACTTGTATGATTCATCACTGAATTCTTAAGTAGACATTCTCCTTTCTAGAGGTAGCAGTGGAAAAAAAATAATTTAAAAAGTCATCAGATGAAAACTGGTGCTGTCAGGGAAGCAGAAACAGAAATCATGGGAGAAGAAGTAATAGAAGAGATGGATGAGAAAAGAAACAGAGACATTATATGCAGCAAAATGAAGGGAAAAGATGAAGATTACTACTTTTGTTTTGCTTTATTATGCTTATTTATAAAGGCTGAAATCAAGCGTCTTCAGGAGGCCAATAAGGCGGCTCGGAAAGAGAGGCAACTGATCCTTAAGCAACAGGAAGAGATAGAACGAATACGCCAAACCACTATGAAATTGCAGGAAAAACTGAAGTCTGCAGGGGAAAATAAAATGGTAAGCTGTGCTGCAAGTGCTAGAATTGTCCCTTTGGCGGCCAGCCAGTTAAATTCATATTTACTATTTCAGTTCTCAAGTAGTAGAACTGGTGTTCCTTGAAAGAGAAGAGAGGAGGTTTGTATACATTTCCAGAATAAACAATTGAACCTGAAACTATGGTTATCTTTTTAGCAAGTACTCAGTAAAATGGTAGGTTGAATAAAACAGTCAATATATAGTCAGTTTTCTGTAACTATGGATTTTGCATCCACAGATTCAGCCACTAGCAGCCTGAAAATATTCAGCCCCCCCCCCCTTGTAAAAAGCAAACATTGATTTTGCACTGTAGTATGCCATCTATATAAATAAAAATGTAATGTTCGTTTGTGGGATTAACATAACTCAAAAACCACTGGACAAATTGACATAAAATTTAGACACAAGACATCTATCAGGCCAACGAGTGACCATCACTCATGAAAACAATGAAAAATACAGCAGAAGAGACTAAAAAGGCAAAACAAATTACATTACAACACACGCAAAACCACATATATACACAAACACACATATATACACATATACAGAAATATATACACACATATATGCACACACAAAACACATACACAGAAAAGGGGAAGGAAGGAATGAAGGAGAGAAGGAAATAAAGTGAAAGAGAGAAAGAAGAACAGAGGGAGGGAAGGAAGGAAAGAGACAAGGAAGGATGGAACCAAAGAGCAAAGGAAGCGAGGAAGGAGAGAAGGAAAGAAAAAAAGGTAGAGAAGGAAAGAAGAAAGGAGGAAGAAGAGAGAAGGGAAAAAAGGAAAAGAGGGAAGGAAGGACAGAGGAAAAAAGAGAGAAGAGAGGGAGGAAGGAAGGAAAGAGACAAGGAAGGATGGAACCAAAGAGCAAAGGAAGTGAGGAAAGAAACAGGTAGAGAAGGAAGAAAGAAGAAGGGAAAGAAAAAGAGGGAAAGTAAAAGAGGGAAGGAAGGAGGGAGAGAAAGAAAGAAGGAGAGAAAGAGGGAGGGAAGGTTGGCCACAGCAACGCGTGACAGGTACAGCTAGTTGTATATAATGGGACTTGAGCATCCACAGATCTCATTGTACACATGAAATAAAACAGTGTATAACCAGTAGCAGAGTATTCACAGCACTGCTACTCAAAACACCATCTTACTTCTCAACCTGCTAGGATTCATTGTAATTGTCAGGAAGGTTTAAAAAAAAACACAGATGGTGCTCATGAGCTTACTTTTTCTGGCTTTATTTTGAGATATAAATTGACTTTTATATGTAACCGATACAAGGAGCTTTGCTGTGAAACCTAAAAAAGCCATCCTTTTTCAAATTTACATACTTAATCCGCTTAGTAAGTTCTAATGTTCTAAAAGTACAGTTTTAATAATTAAATTTTCCTTCTTGTAGGAGTATCGCAGTGAGGATGATGTAAAACAAACCCAGTCTTCAACCCCACTGCCAACAGATGCAGAGACAGGTAGTCCTTCTTCCATCTCCAGCTGTGAGACAAGTAGCATCATGCAGAAATTGAAGAAAATGCGTAGCCGGATGGATGAGAAGTAACTATCTGTGCTTATTTTATTGTTTATGGGAGATTAGATTTGAGGTTACTCTTTTCTTCAGAATTTGGTTTTGTTTCTTACAGCTGTCAAGATAGCTTGGTTTACTATCTGTTGATGGTAATTTTGCTTCGTATATTTCGCATATGAGTGAATGCAAACGTGCTCTTTCCACCTACTTTAGTTACCATCTACTTTTCTTGGCAGCAAGAGATTCTTGGGGTAGTGAAAATTCCTCCCTGACCTGCTACGTGAAGTATCTTTCAACTGGTGCTGCTGAGTTTTGAAACTGTGAACTTCTTCATGTCTTCTGATCCTGAGTCATGTATGCACTCTGCAATAATTACAGAGTCTGAATCTGCACAGATTATTATGTAGTACTCCTTACAGAATATGACACATGTCTCAAGGCAGTTAATGAATTAACATATTTTTTTTCTGTTTTGAAATTTATCTCTGGACACCAAGGGATGTAGATACTTTACCATGATGATACAAATTTATCTGAAAAAAAGATTGATTCATATTCTAGCTTCTAAAGCATTAATTTGGCCAAAATTCTGCATTTCATCCTACAGGATGCAGCAGCATAACTTCCTTTTTTCAAAACTTAATAAAACCCATTGTAAGAATCGGATTTTTTTTTATAATGTAGGTGCATACCTAAAGTTTTGTTTTACGTAGTTTTGAAGATCAAATTAGGTAGGTGACGTCCCCCATTCTCCATACACTGAGTAAACTGATTTCTGGCGTTTGTCATGACTCTTGCCAGCATAGCAGGTGTAATTTCTTCCTGGATGTTGGTCTTCAAATCTTGTAGGGTCCTTGGATGGTTCACATAAACACGGGATTTCAAAAAAACCCGTAGAAAAAAATCACAAGGGGCCAAATCTGGAGAGCGAGCCTGCCACTCCAAATCCCCCCTAATTGAGATGAAGCACTCTGGGAAGTGTTCCCTCAAAACAGCCATCAATGCTCTTGAAATGTGTGCAGTTGCACTGTCTTGGAACCAAATGTCCTCTAAGTCCAACCCATCTAGCCACGGGGAAAAAATTCCTGTAACATGTTTGCATACCGGTCCGAATTCACAGTCACTGCGACTTCATTTTCCTCAAAGAACCAGGGACCAATAATTCCAGCTGAGGAAACTGCACATCACAGGATTTTAGGTGAATGCAAAGGCCTTTGATGCAATTCTCGAGGATTCTTGTCAGCCCAGTAGCGCATGTTTTGTTTGTTGATGGATCCACACAAATGAAAATGGGCTTCATCACTAAAAAAAGCAATAGCGTCCTCAGGAACGACTTTGAGAAGAACCTCACATGCGTTCCTCCACGAATTGAAGTCACATTCAGAAAGTTCCTGCACAATCACCATCTTGTGAGGATGGAAATGAAGATCATCATGAAGAATTCTTCTCACAGAACAATCAGAAAGTCCAAGGGCAGACGCATGTTTGCGCGCAGAACGCCGTGGTGATCGCAACATTGAAGCTCTCACTGCCTCAATTATCTAATGGACCAAGGAACTCCACTTCTTCGTCTTGTCGCGCTTGCAGTTTGTCTGAATGTAGTGACCCACATCATAATTGATTTCCGGTCCAGGACAGGTGCCAATAGGGCTAAATTAAAGCGATTCCAAAAAGTGCACTGGGTTGCGATCACAGAACATCCGCTTGAAAAGTAGGCCTCAACAGCAAAAGCACACTCCTCACTGTTCCAACGCATGATGGCGACTGAACTGTGTCAGGACAAAACTTTATACTCCCGCCTCTCGAACGAGACCACTAGCACTCCGCAACGTCTTCAACCGACTGAATGGCGCACATTTAAAAAAAGGAAGTTTCCCTGCGTGGCTATGCTGTGAATGCGCACTATTGGTATCTCTCTGCGCATGCGCAGCATAGCCCGGAATTCTTCAGTTAAAGATTTAAAAGGATGGCGGTTGGCCCCGCGCACACTCCCCAAGGCACTATAAATAGCCCGCGGAAGGCTAACCGCCTCAGTTCTCTTCATCCGCGCTCACGCAGGCAGCTCGGACTGTTTTTACCCTTTTACTTCCTTGCTGAGGCTTGGAACCGGGAGCGTTTGCCGTCAGGATGTCGCAGACGAAGGGATTTAAGCGCTGTAGTGCTTGCCCTTCTAATATCCCTGACAATGACGCTCATACATTATGTATTGCTTGTTTGGGTGAGGGGCATCTGGCACAGAGTTGTGCCATTTGCCAGTCTTTCACTCCCCAAACACGGAAAAACAGGGAGATAAGACTTAAGGCGGCTCTTTATGAGCGAGCTCTCCTCCCTCCTAAAGAAAATGGGGACCAACCCAAGTCAAGAAAGGACTTACCCTTGAAAACGCTGAAGAAGTCTAAGAAGACTAAAAATGTGGAAAAAGTGAAGCCCATCACCATTAAAAAGACTGCTGGGCTCACTACAGGGGAAGCCTGGCTCGCACAATTGGTGGAAAAGGACACGGAGGCCCCCCCAGCCTCTGCAGAAGTCATGCTCCAGCCGACGCCGTCTCAACCACGCCGCGAGCGTGCTGTGCGGCCAGAAGGGGAGGCGACATTAGAGAAGCCACGCCTCGCGCGTGCGCAAGAGGCTCTTCACCAGGCTGAATCRACGCCCCCGATGCCGATGCTTTCGGCGCCGGCCCCACCTCCATCCCTCCCAGGCGAGAGGGGGGAGGAGCCKCGCGGGGCTTCCCCAGACGGCCCGTCGACGTCAGCAGCAGCTGGGAGGGCCCCAGATGAGGCAGCTCGGCGCCGCTCTCGTGCGCCTTCACGAAGGAGAGAGAGAGGGAGGCGTAGGGACAGATCCTCCTCCAGTGACTCTGCGTCGACCTGCTCAGATTCCTCCTGTTCAGTGAGGAAGCGTCGACGCGCTCGATTAGAAAGAGCTTTTTCTGTGGCTTCTTCAAAGTCATCACACTACAGAGGGCGTGGGGGAAGGGCYGACTACCCCCCCCCCGCAGGCAGGTTTTTATCAAGTGACTCCCAATGGGGGAATAGTGTTCATTGGGGAGAATGTACACCCATCTCCTGGGGTCCAGGGTAAAAGTAAGCACCTTGCACCAGAAGCAGAGGCTTCAGATCACCGCCTTATGCCAGTTGGCAGGGAATGGAGGCGCCCGCTCAGAGGCACGCTGTCTGGACATATGGACATATCGGAGCGCTCTCAAGGCGAGGCTTTCATTATAGACAATGCTGTTGATTCAGAAGCTTCTGAAGAGGCTGATGAGGCTTCAAAGGAGGAAAAGGATATGGAGCACCCTGTGACCCGTTCTGATGACTATAATAAGTTTATGCAATTGATTGGCAGGATGATAACTGCCTTAGACATTGTACTCCCGAGGCCATCGGCTGCAGTGGAAGACCCAATGTTTCCTTCGGAGGAGCAGGACACTCCAATGTCTGCTGTGCTCCCAACGTTACCTTATTTGTTGAAATTAACAAAGATCCCTGATATGTCCCCTTCTATTGCCCCCGCCATTCCTAGGAGGGTGGACATTCTTTATAAAGTAGATTTGTCAGCCGCCAAGTGGATAGCTCGCCCCTCTGCCCCCAACACCGTGGTGGCGGAGGCGGCTAAGTCTAAAAAGCCTAAGAAGTATACGGTCTCCCCACCGGATAAGGAGGGCAGAAAAGTAGACTTATTGGGGAAAAAGGTTCACATAGCGGCGGGATTGTTCACCAGAATTGCACACTATGTGACTTACCTTAGTGGTTACCAGAGTTTTTTGTGGAAGAAGATGGCTCCATATATAGATAAGCTACCATTAGAGGAGAGAAGGTTACCTCGGGCATTCGTGAATGAGGCCATACCCCTCTCAAAGTTCCAGAAGGACATTGGAAAGCATATGGCGGAATCAGCCGGCAAACTGCTGGCCACTGCAACTGCTATCCGACGTCATGCCTGGCTTAGGGCCTCCTCGTTATCGGAGGACAGCCGTTCCTTGGCTGAGGACCTCCCAATGACAGAAGAGGGACTGTTTGACCCCTCTACAGACGAAAAAATAAAACATTCAAGAGAGGTTCTACAGGCYGCCAAGTATGATTACCCTTGGCAGCCTGCATATCAACAGAGGCAGCGTTGGCAACAGCCAGCAAGRACTTACCGTAAAGGTTACTTTGGTAGTTATACTAGTAGTACGGGGTTTAAGAATTCAAACAGTAAATTCCAACCCAATAGGAGGCAGAACTACAATGCCAAGGCGAGGTACCAGCCCTATAACAGTAAGGCTAGGAATGGAGGGAATCAAAAGCGTCGTCTTTGATGTTCCCATTGTAACTGAGATTCAGAGGGACTCACCTTTGTCTAGGTCAGGAGCATCGTCAGCCACGCCCCCTCAACAATCAGTTGTATTTTTTGACAGGCTGAGGCCGTTTAGTCATATTTGGAGTTCAATAACCACTGATAAGTGGGTTCTTCGTGTTGTTAGTGAAGGTTATGCAATGGAGTTTGTAACATTGCCCCCGTTGGGCAATTTAAAGTTCACCCCGGAATCTCCACCACTGCTGGAGGAAGTTTCTAAGTTGTTGGAGAAAGGGGCTATATCCCCGCTTGACCCTAGTGATCTTCCAAATTGTTTTTTCTCTAGGTATTTTTTGATTAAAAAGCGGGGAGGGGGCCTACGGCCTATTCTTGATTTGAGGGAAGTTAATAAGTTTATTTTTTCGCAGAAGTTTCGCATGGTGTCTTTGTCTTTGATTCTACCATTGCTTAATAAAGATGCCTGGTTTGCCACTATTGATTTAAAGGATGCTTATTTCCACATATCAATGGCGGAACACCACAGGAAGTACCTTTCCTTCATCGTTGGTAGTCGGGCGTTCTGCTTTAACGTCCTCCCTTTTGGGTTAACAACGGCCCCCAGAGTATTCACAAAATGTATGGCTGTGATTGCTGCCTTCCTGCGAACCCAGGGTGTGACTATCTATCCATATATAGATGACTGGCTGTTGGTGGGAAATACTCGCGAGAGATTGAGAATGCATATCAATACGACTCTCTCTCTTCTCCAGTCTCTAGGCCTCGTTATGAATGCAGAGAAGTCAAATCTACTGCCGTGTCGCAGAATCCAGTTTATCGGGGCAGTGCTGGATTCAGAGCACCAACGGGCTTTTTTGCCGGAGGACCGCTTTGCGTCCCTGCAATCCATGATAGCTCCAGTTATCCAAGCGAAGCGGGTGACGGTGAAGACAGTGCAGGCTCTGCTCGGCCATATGGCTTCGATGACTTCCGTCACGCTGTATGCCAGACTTCGGCTAAGACCACTGCAGGCCTGGTTCTTGTCAGTCCACAGCCCTGGGGTGGACAAGCCCAGTGCAAGATTGGAGATGCCGCTGCTGGTCAAACAGTCCCTCAGTTGGTGGACAGACCCGTCCAATGTTCTAGCAGGCCACCCCTTCCAGCTCCCCGAGCCATCACGGGTCGTTACCACCGATTCCTCCATGCATGGTTGGGGGGCGCATTTAGAGGGCTTAACAGCCCAGGGGAAATGGTCAGCCGAGGAGGCGGGTTTCCACATAAATGTATTAGAGCTCATGGCGGTGGAGAAGGCCTTGAAATCCTTCGAAAATGCACTGTTGGGCCAGGTAGTTCAGGTGGTAACGGACAACACTACCACAATGTACTATATAAACAAGCAGGGAGGCACAAGATCTCAACCACTACTAGACCAGACAATACGCATTTGGGAGTGGTGTGTGGCCAGGGACATTTACCTGATAGCGGTTCACCTGCCAGGGGAGGAGAATGTGCTGGCCGACGTGCTCAGCAGGTCTCCTCTGACAATCTACGAGTGGTCCCTAAACCAGGATGCCTTGAATCTCATTTACAATATGTGGGGAACACCAAGGATAGACCTGTTTGCGTCCCACGAGAACGCAAAATGCCCCAAGTATTGTGCACGCCAGAGGCCCAATTACAATCAGGGCTGTCTGGGGGATGCCTTCCTCTTAAGGTGGTCGGGAGATTACCTGTATGCCTTTCCCCCTTTTCCCCTACTTCTCAAAGTGATTACAAAGTTGCGAAGAGACAAGAGTCGCTGCATTCTGGTCGCACCATGGTGGCCCCGGCAGCCATGGTTTGCGGCACTTCTAGAGATGTCACGGGGCGTGTTCAGGCGTCTGCCGGGCAAAGCAGATCTCCTAACAGCACAGAACGGCAAAGTTCTCTACCCCGATGTCCACACACTAAAGTTGACAGCGTGGAGAGTACTACCCATGGATTAGTTGCCCAGGTGTCTGAGAAAGTCAGGGAGGTGCTGGAAGCGGCTCATAAGCCATCCACCAAGCGCTCTTATACGTACAAGGTGAGGCGCTTCAGGGAGTTCGTGACATCAAGGGGAAATGACCCAGTTACAGCACCGATTTCTGAGGTGTTGGAGTTCCTTGGCTCTCTGTCAGACTCAGGATTCACCTTGTCATCYGTGAAGTGCTACCTGGCTGCTGTGTCATGGTTTAGGAGGAAGCATGGARTCCCATCTCTCTTCACGGACTACTATGTCAAGCTTTTCCTGAAGGGGATGGGGAACATGAGGCCGCCGGTCAACCCTGTTGCCCCTTCTTGGAGTCTGGAGTTAGTGCTAGATTCTCTTCAGGGTCCTCCATATGAACCGATGGCTACATGCAACATCTCTCACTTAACTTGGAAGGTTTCGTTCCTAGTTGCCATCACATCGGCCAGACGGGTGAGCGAGTTGTGTGCGCTCAGAGCGGACCCACCTTACCTCCGCATTCATAAGGACAAAGTTGTGCTTCGAACGGACATTTCTTTCTTGCCCAAGGTGACTTCTAACTTCCACATGTCCCAAGAAATTGTGTTGCCAGCCTTTTTCCAGGAGCCATCCTCCCCTCTGGAACGGAGGCTCCATAGGTTGGATGTTCGCCGGGCTATTGCTTTTTACCTTGATCGGACAAAGGACATAAGAAAAACACCAAGACTATTCATAAAGTACCGCCAAGACTCTGTGGGGCTTCCTGTGTCACCACAACGCCTGTCTGCTTGGATTGTTTCTGTTATCAGGTTGGCGTATCAGAGGTCGGGACGGGAGGTCCCGCGTGGAGTAAAAGGACATTCGACTAGGGCACAGTCTGCGTCTTCGGCTTTCCTGAAGGGTGTGCCGTTAGATGTAATCTGCCGTGCAGCAACGTGGTCGACACCCATAACCTTCGTGACACACTACAAGCTTGACCTGACATCGAAGAAGGATGCTTCCTTTGGTCGAGCAGTGCTTTTTTCTGCGGTGGCATGACGCCCACCAGCCACAGTGAGTAGCTTGCTAGTCTGCTACCAATAGTGCGCATTCACAGCATAGCCACGCAGGGAAAATGAGAGGTTGCTTACCTGTAACCGTAGTTTCCCTAGTGGTATGCTGTGAATCCGCACGGCCCCGCCCATCCTCCCCGCAGTTGTCATGCCTCCTCTTTGAGCTGGTTTTGCGGCCGAAGAGAACTGAGGCGGTTAGCCTTCCGCGGGCTATTTATAGTGCCTTGGGGAGTGTGCGCGGGGCCAACCGCCATCCTTTTAAATCTTTAACTGAAGAATTCCGGGCTATGCTGCGCATGCGCAGAGAGATACCAATAGTGCGGATTCACAGCATACCACTAGGGAAACTACGGTTACAGGTAAGCAACCTCTCATTTATGCTGCCACATCCTGTATAATAATCTCCACTGCATAATAACAGACATCCAATTTGGGGTGACAAAATTGGTATTTTTGTGTTTCTTACATGAATAAAAATATGATTATTCTGCAATGAAATACGGTATCTCTTTCAATTGAGAAATGTTTTGTATATCAGCTGTGACATGTATCTCTCAATTGTGAGACCTTGCAGCTCTAATATACCCATGATAGAGAAAGAAAAGCTGACCGTTTTGTCAAATAACTGTTTTAAAAAATTCTGAATGTAAGTCATGAATATTTCAACTCTAGAATATGTCATCCTGCGTCCTTCCTGATATTGTTAGTGAATAAAATCAATATATAGGGTTCCAGTGTGTGTTTGTTTTAGGATTTCAGTAAATGTGTTACATTTTTCTTCTCCATTCTAGCTTTTCTAAAAATTGCTCTAAGAGACATTTCTTGCATAGGAGAAATTTGGAAGACCATAAGGAAAAAATCCCTAGGCATGCAGATGATTTGGGGGGATCCCACCTTATAGTATAGTTTGCTAGCTATGGAAAATAGTTATTTGAAAACATTTATTGACGAGCATTAGTTCCTCTTTTCTGGTTTAAAATACAAATCCTGTTTCATTGTTACAATTCAGAGTAGTACTTTTTAAAACATCTACTTAGAACAGTGGTTCTCAGCCTGGGGTCCCCAGATGTTTTTGGCCTACAATTCCCAGAAATCCCAGCCAGTTTACCAGCTGTTAGGATTTCTGGGAGTTGAAGGCCAAAAACATCTCGGGACCCCAGGTTAAGAACCACTAACTTAGAAAGTACAAATCCCCTAAGTCATTTAGTGATATCAATGACAGCTAAATAATATGCTTTATTGATTTACTGTTTAAATTGTTTTTAACTGTTTTATGATGTTTTGAGCATTGAATTTTGATATTGTTAACCGCTCTGAGTCACCCTAGGGCTGAGAAGAGCGGTATACAAATGTAGTAAATAAATAAATAATATTAACATTTGTTACATTTTCTTAAAGATCAGTTGTTATGTTTGCACCTGGCAGAAATTCCAGTAAAGGAAAACCGTATTATTGTATGAAGTGCTGAAAAGATAAAAAACAGATTGAAGAACTGTGCTGCCTCTTGTTCTTTCCAGAAATACTCAGATGAATCTAGTAGTTTTTAAAGAAAATGTTAGTATTGGCTAAAGACGAAATAGGGAAAACTGTCGTATTGTATGCATGTGAACAGGAGCATGCTCTATCAAAGAATTAACCCCCTGTAATACCAGCTCCTAACATGGAACCATTTAAATAGTAATTATTCTTTGTCCTCATTTGTCTTAGCTAGTCCTTATTGTGCTTTATAACTCTTAGTATCTATTAGTAGCATGGCTTTTATTTTCTAACTGCTTTCTCTGCGAGGTAGTTTTGTCTAGCTTTACATTTTTGTCATGACAATATTTACAATTAAAATGCTGCTCTGATACAGATCAGCGTTTGAAAATGAAAGTATGAGTACGTGTAGTCTAAAGATTAAAACTATATGCTTGTGCAAGATGGCACTTTATGAACTCATTGAGTTTGCACACTTTTTTGTTATTGTTTAAGTTTCGAGATAGGTGATGGAGGCCATCTCTCCTTTTTTTCTTTCTTTTGAAGACTGAATTAATTTAGTTGACTGAACCAAGTCTTCATTAGTATGAGTAGGACTAGACAAGAGTTCAAGTGATCAACATACTAGACCTTTTAAAATTCAGTTTGGAAGCCAATAGATGTGATCACTTTCTTTAAGTATCAGAAACAAAGCTCCAAAAAGTAGCAAATTTGCCACTGTAGTAAGCTCTTCATAGAAAAAATGGAAGATTGCAGTGAAAATACGTTTTTGTTTTGTTGTCCTTGGAGTCTTCCGCATGTGGAATGATGATTGTTTGACATGAATTCAAGACTCTATGCTAGATGCTCTCCTACTCTCGCTTTCTGTCTGTTTCTTGCTATCTTGGCTTAAAACTCTTCCTCCTTATTTTGTAGACACTGCTCTCCTGTTCACTACTTCTTCTCTGTCTTTACGTCTCACCACTGGGCTTCTCTCAGTGTCTGTTTTCCCAACCTCCATCCCAAATTCCAGCTGTATATCTACAACCAATTGGTCAGGTAACTTTCTACCTTTTTCAGTGGTAGACTCTTTGATCGAGCATGCTCTGTTCAGTTTGACATGACTAGGAAACTCTTTATAAAGAGTCCCCCCCCCCCCCCAATCATCTCCTGTGTAAACATTTAAGGCGATACTCCTGCAGCAGCCTCATGCCTATAAAGTTACGTAATGTGTCAACTGCTATTTGGAATAGGCTCTGGGATTTAACGTGTTTTTTCGCATTTTACATTGACATGACAGATTTTTTTAAATCTATAAAAGTAAAATTTTATTCAGTTGCTTCTGGTTAACCTTTCCAAATTACTAGAGAATATAAGGCACTCCATGTAAATAAGCCCTGCTTATAGCCCAGAATAATAATGCAAGTTAATCGGACTTCGATCTCTGGCAGTTGTATTTTTCTTTTGGGATGATTTTATGTTGTAGGAATAATTAAAATGAAGAACAATTTCAATAAATATAAACTTATTAGTGTTTCAATGGGAAGTGTGGACCTGCTTTCGGTTGATGAGATAGGATTGTTGTTGCTGTTGTTGTTGTTGTTGTGTGCTTACAAGTCATTTCAGACTTAGATTGAGCCTGAGTGAGGGCCGGGTAAATGACCTTGGCCCCCAGGCCTTAGTTTGAGGACTCCTGCAGTAGAGGATGGCCAAAAAGAAGGCTTGGTGTGCAGTTCTAGATTGTCGTCGTTGTGAGAGAGATCAACTTAATTTTTTAATTATGTGAAAAAACTGTATTGTGATCAGTCTTACTTCCTAGCAGTGTAGTTATAAATCTGTACCTGTTAATAGTTTTAGATATGAACTCAGTATTTTGCTGGTTTTAGTTCTGTTTTAAGTATTTTGATACCTGGCTTTAGACATGGATAAAGATCAAGCTGGATAAAAAAAGGATTTTTTGATGTGTGTGTATTTATGTTTTGGAATTCCATTAGCTCCTACAGAATTTCTTTTCATTATAAACATTAATTTACACACACAATTTTGGACTGTTTTGTCACAGAAATAAAATGTTCAAAAATATGAGCATTGGAAAATATTAACTGGATTAATATAACCAGTGCTTCAATTATTAATTTAGTATTCAGGCAATCATGGCAATCATTCACAATATTTTATGTCATAATACTTATTACCACGTTATAATTGACACTTCAGGGTGCCGGTGAACAATTTCTCTCTCTCTCTCTTTTTTTTTTGCTAGGTTCTTAACGAAGAGAGAACAAAAACTAATGCACCGTCGACAGTACGCTGAAGAACTGCTGCAATGGAAGCGTCGTTTAGATAAAGAAGAAGCAGAGATACGTCAAATAGAGAAGCAGGCATTGGCTGCCTGGGACAAAGACCTGCTCAAAGCCAAAGCAAACAAAAAGGGTGCTGGAGACCAGAAATCTGATCAGAAAGGTACAAATATGAAGGATACCTTTGAAAGGAGGGTCCCAATTTTGCATGTTTCCTTCCAACAGAGTGTTGATTGTGTGGAAAGGACCCATACAGTTGCTTCCATCCATGTGATGATATCCTGATAAAAACAGAATCCAAACAGAAAAGCTTCTGGAACATGGCCACACAACCTGAAAAACTCACAACAACCCAGTGTCCCTTTCAGATCAAAATAGTAACAGATGAATACTTGAGCAGATTGGGATCCCATTGCAGTTGCAGGACAGCACAAGGTTTCTGAAGTCTCAGAGGGAACTAGTTTGAAATGTGAGTGAAACAGAATTTAGAGGCAGAGCATGAAGATCTTCAAATGCAAGAAAAAGAATAAAAGTCTTTTTCTTGCAGAAACCAGCACTGAAACTGTGTTATCAGACATGATCAAAGACTTATAGATTTAGAATTAGAAATTCCATTGGGTACTAAGAAGACTAAGAGACCTTGGTGGAACAAATTGATAATTAACAACAAACAAGGAGAGGGGCTGGGCACTTCATAGGGAGTAATAATAATAATAATAATCTTTATTTATACCCTGACACCATCTCCCCAATGGGGACTCAGAGCAGCTTACATGGGGCCAAGCCCGGACAACATATTACAACAAAATAAAAACAGAGCATAAACAATAAACATCATCAAATTACATCAAAAAATTATAAACACAGTCATAAAATAACATTCTAATAAGCACAATCACAATAACAATGGGCAGGCCACATGTACAGGATAAAAACAGTTCTAAAACTCTAGTACCATTAGTGCGAATTCACAGCACACCACTAGGGAAACTATGGTTACAGGTAAGCAACCTCTCATTTCTAAAACTCTAATGAGATAAAAATAGGAGCAAGTTATGTATGCAACAGTATTGAAGCAAAGGAGGTTCCGGTGGTGGATGGGACTTTCTAAACTGTCGTATGTTGTGGACAACAGCTACAACAAATGGGTTCAACGGGCAGTAATACATGGTTACAAGATTTTATTTATGGGTGGGGGGAGGGGGGAACAAAGAGCAGATGTCTCAGTTAGTTTTAGATATGGTTATTACGGTTTTCTCTGTCCGAGGACAGACAAGTAAATGGCATATGTCTGTATCTCAAAAACTAGAGCTGATAGTTTTTGGAATCCACAAGTCAAATATACCCAGAAACAGGTCTAACATTTGAGGCACCAAAATGTGTGTTGGCCAGTGTTATACTGGCTGGGTATTGGTTTGAATTTAAAAACATTTGGAGGTCACCAGGCTTGGAAAAGATGTTAAAGAATCCTGATTCTCTCCTACCACCCTGGGAGGGTGGGGTATAAATAAAGTTAATATTATTGTTATTGTTATTATAATAAAAATTAAAATAAAAAACACTCAATGTATTAGGTATCTCACATGCCAGAAAATGTCATAACTGGAAACTTTATCAAATACATCTCATTTTTCCACTCACTATATATCTAGGACTTAATTTGTACCTGCGGGATATAGAGACCTTTTTGGTTCTGCCGTATAGAACAGTTATGAATGTACAAGTGTAGATAAGTGAATGAAAATTTCAGGTTTTCCTTCTTGACTGACCCTTCTATGATCTTCTCTCAGAAACAGCCAGTGAAGAAGATTCTTCAGTCCCACCTTGTTCTCGCCTGAATAGTGAAAGTTCTGTGCCAGAAGAATTGGGCAGCCTACCTGCTGAATCTAGGCCAACAACAGTCCATGAGGATCAAGAGCAATTTGGAAGCCTCGATCATACACTTACTGAGGAAATGGCTTACACACAAGAATTAGCATCCTCTGCTTCTCCTGGAAAACATGTGAGAGAATTTTTAAATTGGAAATCTATGTGCATCATATAAACCATATACCTTTTGTCATAAGAAGTAGATATTTTCAGCTGAGCTATGAACTAAATTAGACAAGATCTATGATTTCTGTAACTTTTACTATATGCGATGTTACAGTGCTTGTGTAAAATTAAGAGCAATGCATACTAATCTGTTTTATATTTAAACTGCACTAATTATTTAAAAAATATTTTCTTAAATATATTAACTACATAAACACATACATAACTGATAATATAGAAAAATGCCTACCACTACAGAAAACAGAAAGAAAGATTGCTAACACAAACCTAACTCCTACCCAATTACAGAAAGTACCACTAAAAACCACCTTAACACCTGTACTCACACTTACCACCTCTGCTTCTACATACAAACAAATGGAGCTACTTCACCTTAATAATGAAAACAGCATTTAATTTTATTATTTAATTATTCATTTCATGGATTACATTAAGTTCATTCTTAATGTCTACACTTTTTAATTTAAACAAAAAAAAAAAAACACTTACCATATTGTTCTTCAAATATAATTGTTGCACTCCAGGACAGGAAAAGCCCTCTGACTTTAAACGCCACATGTTGAATAGGAAAACAATCCTTTTAATTGAGATAATTAAAAAGCAGCAAAGTAAAAAGTACTTTAAAGAAATAGGTAAATCAATTATGTAAAAAAGATAATCAGGAACAAAATAGTCCAGGGTAAAGCTCAGCAAAGTCCATGAAAACAAAGTCCACACTTCTCTAATATAATCCAGAAAACCAGGAAACAGTAATCCAAGGCAGGGGTATGTAGTCATAAAATCCAAGGATCAAAACCATGAAACAAGAAATACTTAAGCATGAATCTTCCAAGCTAGGGTTCCATGAAACAAGGACAAGAACTTAACTTGATTCCAAACGTTGTTTCATCTGGCTACATTTCCTGTACTTGGGACTTTTATCCCCTCGTTAAGCTATCCCAAGCACTCAGAAATTGGTTTCACTTTAATTGAGATTCCCTTATCCTTTTCTGTTGGAGCCTGGCAGATCGCCACAGCCATTGTTCAGCTTGTCTGCTTTGACTAATCTTCTGCCGTCTATCTATTTACTCATTAACTTCTGCAGGCGCCAAGTTGTTTTCAGCCCCCAAATGTGTGTGTTTTTGCGCATGTGTTGTACTGAATTTTCTTTTTTGCTTTTTTACGTCTCTTCTGCTGTGTTTTTCAGTGTTTTATGAGTGATGGTCACTCGTTGGCCTGATATGTGTATTGTGTTCAAATTTGGTGTCAATTAGTCCAGTGGTTTTTGCGTTAGATTAATCCCACAGACTAACATTACATTTTTATTTATATAGATTAGTGAGCTTCTCTGTGATTGACCCTTTGAAATGCACTCTTGACTATTCTCCTGCTTGACTTTCTGTTTTGGACTACCTGCTGTGTATGATCCTGGACTGTTTCTGACTATGAGCTTAATGAGTGCGCTGATGTGCTTTGACAATTGCAGTCCCAAAGTACAGAATTGGCAGATCTCAGCCTTGCAGGACATACTTGGTTTTTTATTCTACATATAGTTGGTGCAAAAGCCATGCATCTGGGGTTAAAATGTTCTCAAATTTGGAATTGTCTTTTTTCAGTACCAAAACTTGATAGGTCTCACATGTTTTCCAGATACACACTCTTGTTTACCCTGATATGCTATACTAAGGCTTCTACTTTTGTGAGAGTTAAGGATACAAAACTTCAGAAAAGTGGAAAAACTATGGATGAAAAGAAATCACTTTTTAAAAATCTGAGATAACATTTCTCTAGGAATCTCTAAGTCTTCCTGTGGTCAGCCTCTGGTGGAAATTGACCATAGAGTCGCCTTGGAAGATTCCGAGAGATCAATCAAATTAATTTATAGTCACATCTGCAGAAATTAAACCCACAAATGTGTTGGGGCTGATAGTATGTCATTTCAGCTTAGAGAAAAAAGGCACCCTACCCTTTAACAAAAAAATAGAAGATAGAAACACTTAGCAATCAACTGAACATCATGAAGAGATGTAAAAGTGGATCTGGATCTATTTTTTACCCATTTCTGATTTTTGTGATTAGAAATGAGAACTGTTAGCTGGTTATCTGTGAAGATAAGTGGTTACAATTCACTCTTGGGAATGTGTTGATACTCCTTTTGTTTTATTGAAGTGTAAATAACATGGTTTATGCTAATAGGGAGGTTTAGTAGGTATAGCATACATACAGATAAAATTCTGTTAATAGATACAGAGTATGATTTGAAACAATTTGGGTTTAAGAAACAATGTTTTCTATTGAAAATTACCAGGGGATTGCCTGAAAATTCTCTGAAACTGAAATGTGATGTTTGCAATAAGTAGGCTTGCCTTTTAAAATACTTGCATGCTGTTTTTCTTTGGGTAGAATATAAAAGATATGTTTTACTTCTTAGCCATCCATTGTATGCACTATAAAAAGTTCACTTAGTTGGCTGAAAATATAGCTGTGATTTGTGAACAGATAACACTTTTTTGTTATTTACCTTTGGACACTTTTCCATTCCACCCTTATCGATTATACCTATGACTTTTAACCCCCACCTATTTTTTGTATAGTTCAAAATTTATCAAATAGATTTCTTAACCAAATTAGACATTGAAGTGAATTGTGTGTCCAGTGTAAATTTTCACAAATTTTAATCATTTCTTTGGTATAGATATACTCTTTTCCATGTCAAGAATTAGTTTATTGAATCCTTATATGCCTTTCAGAATACTTGATTCATAAACATATTACTGTTTTTTTCCCTTTTGCCTAGTCTCCTTCCAAGAGTAGTGTGTCCCACTCAAAGCAAATTCATAGCAAAGGAAGCCACAAAACAGGTGGACAACCTCATTCATCTACAAAATCTCAAGATGTTTCCTACAGTTGGTCTGATGAGTCTTTGTCCATGACCCAGTCAGGTAAGCATGATAGCTCATAGGTTTACTGTCCTATATTTAAGCAACCACCTGTCAAATTCAACTGAATTCAAATGATGTACAGTTGTGAAGTCCGTCTACAGAGTTTGCACAGCAGAGAAGAGCCAGTAGTTTTTGTTTTTTGGAGGCGGTTTTGCCTATCATTGGGTGGGGGGAGGTTCTACCAGAGGTTCTCAAACTCTGCTCTCTAGGTGTTTTGGACTTCAACTCCCACAATTCTTAACAGGTGATAAGCCGAATGGGATTTCTGGGAGTTGAAGACCAAAATGCCTGGAGAACTAAAGATTGTTGAGAACCACTGATCTAAATCATTTTGGTTCTGTTTGAAAGACATACCTATAAAACGTTTATATGTAAAGATTGTTATATCTGAGGATACTCTCAAAATTTCATTGAAATCATTGTTGCATAAGTGTTTAATTTCACTGAAGTTCATTACTGTGTCTAGAATACATATTTATTTATTTATTTGCAACATTTATATGCCGCCCTTCTCACTCCGAAGGGAAATCTAGAGCGGCTTACAAGTAAAAAGTAAATACAATATATTATTATTATCATAGCACAATATGAATATTATATATTACATTGTACTATAACATTATACTGTAATATTATTAGTAATATTACATTTAATATAAAATATATAATTATAATATTATTTTATTATTATTAGTAGTAGTATATTGTATTACGTTATAGTATCAATATTATATGTATATACATTATATATTATATTATATTATATTATATTATATTATATTATATTATATTATATTATATTATATTATATTATATTATAAGCACAGTGCAGGAGACAAGATGGAACTGCCTTCATGGGCCCTCTCGTCACTCTGATCTCAGAGCAGCAGTTGGTGCTGGAGGGGGGACGGACTCCCAACCGATGAATTGACAGCCCCTAAGCTTATAAAGAAGCCAACATTTACTATTAATATATTCATGCTATCATCCAATTAGGCAACACATTACAACATGAGCAAAAATCACAGGGCCATATCCAAAGAATGTTAGAAAGGGAACAGAGAGGAATGGATAAAATATGAATGGAGTGTAACGTGAGCAAACAAAAAGGCATGCACTTAAACTTTGTTACAGTTTTGGTAATAATTAAGGATTTATGCAACAACTACTGATTTTTTAAAAAGCGACTGTTCTCAAATACATTGTAGGTGATTGATTTTTGTAAAGTCAGTATACAGTTTCTCTTAAAGTATTAAAATATACCTTGTTAGAAACTACATCTGATCAAAGTGATGTGGAAAGCCGAATCCGAGCCCTGAAGGATGAGCTACGGAAGAGAAAGTCTGTTGTTTACCAACTGAGGAAGGAACAAAAGAAGAGGCATAAGGAGAGACTGAAAGCCCAGGAGGCCAGTTTGATCAAACAATTAGAAGTAAGACTGTCTTGGAAAAAAAAAACTTCCATAAAAATTGTGTGTCAAGGTGAAAATATTTTTGCCTGTTTTCATATTGACAGCATCGGTGTTACAAATGAATATTCTGATATTTCTTTTAAAACCCATGTTGCAGTGAATTCGTAGACATACTTCAAAAACTTAGGTTGTAATAAAGTGATGCTGACTAAAAAACTAGAAATAAAATTATTCTTAGTGCACTTAGGATAGTTAATACATTGTCATTTGAAATCTTTTTTTTCAGATATATTCTGTAAAGCTAGAATGTGACAAAATAAATTTAATATTGAAAACCAAGCAAAAGGAAATGTTTACAGGAAAGCCACCGTGTGTGTGTGTGTGTGTATTCAAGATGAGAGACTAGGCTCACAGATTCCTTACGACCTCTTTCATTCATTGCCAGACTTATGATGAATTCATCAAAAAGACTGAAGCAGAACTGAATGGGGATCTGGAAGCAACACCGACAGCTAAACCTCAAATCAAGACACTGTCTTCAACTAGTGAGAAGCCAAAGATCAAACCGCCTCCACTCCATAGGTAATATAGTGCTTTTGGGTAAACATTGTACTGGGCGCTTTCTAAACATTTACCATTATATATTTAGAAAAATGTTCTGCTTCTTTCACATATGTAAATTCAGCATATACTGAGGGAGAGATCAAAATATATTGGAAAATTCTTGAAAAACACCCATATATGTACCAATATTTTTTCTAGTGTCTCAAGTATTGCATATAGAGTACTTACATAATTTTTATCATATATTTTTTAAACCAAGTTAGTGACAAAGTATGTAAGAATAATTAAAACAATCCATACATAGCAGACAAAATAAGTGCAGAAATCAACTTCTGAAAGACAATCTTTAGAAGCCTGCTGAAAAACAAGCTAAACTTTTGTAGGGTATTCAAAAGTACGGCCTTCTGGAAAAGGCTCTGGACTCCATATTTACTTTACGTACTTCAGATCAGAATGAAAAGGGATAACAAGGAGCAGATTTGTGTGATGGTGTTCTTCAGATACATTTGACCTAAGCCATTTCAGATTTTTAAAGAGGAAACTAAGCTCTTTGCCATTTTTTTCAATTTAAGCAATACAATTAATGTAGAGTTAGCGTGACCATGACATCAATGGCTTTGGTTCTAGTCCAGGTATGAGCAAACTAAGGCCTGTGGGGCGTAGGTGCCTTCTCTGAGTACTTATGCCTGGCCCGCTTCATTATCCCTGCCCTCACTGTGTCATGCTGAAAGGAGGGGGGAGGAAGACACATAGTGGCTGGGAGTCCTCTGGATCGCTCTCAGCTGCCACATGCCTTATTTATTATTATTATTTATTATTTATTTACAGCTTTTATATTCTGCCCTTCTCACCCCGCAGGGGACTCAGGGCGGATTACAGTGTACACATATATGGCAAACATTCAATGCCAATTTTGACATACAACATATACAGACATACACAGAGGCTATTTAACTTTTTCTGGCCGCCAGGGGAGCTGTCTCTTTCATCGTCCATCTGCAACACTGATGAAGTACTTCTGCATTCCCCGCATGCTTTTTGCTGGAGTGCTTGCTGGAGTCTTTTTTATGGCCTCATAAATTAGTTAATTTAGCCTCCCCACACTTTTAAGGTGGTACCTAGTTTTCCTACTTGACAGATGCAACTGTCTTTCGGATTACAAAGATCGACAACAGGCTACACAATTGGTTGGAAACCCACTCCAACCCGGGCTGGCTTTGAACTCATGACTTTTTGGTCAGAGTGATCTTAATGCAGCTGACAGCCAGCTGCGCCACAAGCTCTCCTCTCGGCATAAGTACCGGGCAAGCGCCCTTGTCCTTACGCTAGGAGGACAGCCCCAGGAAAGTAGGTGGTGACTGAGAGTACTCCGAAGTCTTCTCAGCCGCTGCCTGCCTTGCCCTTCTTTCAGCATAAGTATGGGGTAAGCTAGAAATTGGGTAGGGTGCTGTAAAATTGCTTATGGATCATAGCAGACTGGTGATATTTCTTCCTTGTCCATCACTTATGTGCATCTGGAAACCTGGTGGGCATTATTCAAATAAATTCACATCCCCGGATTGTTGTAGGTTTTTTCAGACTATATGGCCATGTTCTGGAGGCATTCTCTCCTGATGTTTTGCCTGCATCTATGGCAAGCATCCTCAGAGGTAGTGAGGTCTGTTGGAACTAGGAAAAAGGGTTTATATATCTGTGGAATGACCAGGGTGGGACAAAGGACTCTTGCCTGCTGGAGCTAGGTGTGAATGTTTCAACTGACCACCTTGATTAGCATTTGATGGCCTGGCAGTGCCTGGGGCAATCTTTTGTTGAGAGGTGATTAGATGTCCTTGATTGTTTCCTCTCTGTTGTTTTGCTGTTGTAATTTTAGAGTTTTTTTTTAATACTGGTAGCCATTACTGGTACTTCAACCAGAGAAGTCAGCCATAGCAGAGCACCTGATGAACCAACCTGGACACAGCATAGTATTTGAGAACACAGAAATGCTGGACCACTCTCACAACCACCATGTCAGCCTACACAGAGAAGCCATTGAAATCCACAAGCATGTGGACAATTTCAACAGAAAGGAGGAAACCATGAAAATGAACAAAATCTGGCTACCAGTATTAAAAAACTCTAAAATTACAACAGCAAAATAACAGAGAGGAAACAATCTGGGACAAAAATTAACCCTCAGGCACTTTATATGTATGCAAGTATACAATGCGGAATGTAAAGTGATACAGAGAATCTTATCTCTCAAAAAGCCTCTAGTTCTGTGATAGATTATTTTTAATTCAGTGCCTTATCTGTAGAATGTCCTTCTTTGGAGAATTTTGTAACTTACTAATTTATATATTCTTATCTATATTGCATTGCACTGTAGATCTGAGACATCAAAAAGTTGGAAATCAATAACTGATTCTGAACGTTCTAGAGGATCCTTGGAGTCCATTGCAGAGCATGTTGGTATGTAGCTTGGAAAACAAACGCTAAGAATATAGTTCATACTGAAAAATTGGCATCTGTTACACTATGCAAGAAGTCTGAACCAGATTGTAGATATACTAATACTTTGCTATTATCAAGCTAAAAATATACTTTTTTAACTGTAAAAGTTGAATTACAAGTAGTTTGAATTTACATAATTTTTTACATTGCAATTTTGCACCAAGTTACTTTCTAAAACTAACTGTTTGACACAAAATTATTCAAAGTGTTTACTCTTTGATCATTATTAAAATGAATCTTTTTAATCTAGAAGGAGTCGAAGAGGTAGTAATTTGAAACGAAACAAAACATATAAAAAAGGTGGTGGTGGAAACAAATGACAGAGTAACTTTACCTGTCATATGCTTATATATATAAACTCTTGGATACTGAAATTAAAGTGAATTAAAACATGATGGTTTGGATCGCAACTTTTCTGACATTGATAGAACAGACTTTCCTACTTATTCCCTTAGTAGTGCCCCCCCCCCCCCCAATGATCCTAAATTTTGGATAAACTTTAGAAATAGTATTGGATGTGGTATGGAACTACTTCAGGCTGAACTTTAGATCTAAAATGAGAGATATTTGATTTTTTTACTACAATGTAAAAATCAGAAATACTACGAAAGTTTATTGTTTATAGTATGGAAAAGGCACATTAATTTCTATTTGACCTTCCCTCAAGTTAATTATTTGAGGATTATGCATTTCTTTCTTCAATCAAATCTTCCCTGAGTTAATACATCACTGTGTACAAACCTACGCGATCTCTTTGATCATCTGGAGAGGCCCTGCTCACACTCCCACCTCCATCGCAAGCGCGATTGGTGGGGACGAGGGACATGGCCTTCTCGGTGGTGGCCCCTCGACTCTGGAACTCACTCCCCAGGGACATCAGGCATGCCCCAACACTGGCAGTCTTTAGGAGGAGCCTGAAAATATGGTTGTGCAGTGTGCCTTCCCAGAATAAGGAAACTCCCAGCAATATGTCCCTAAACACACTTTATTAGTGATCTAGGATTGTCTGCACACTCTATCCCTCTACAAAATTTCTATCCTGGTTATATGTCACCTGGTCACGCCCAGCATTATTTTTTTAAATTTTAATTAGTACATTTGGCCCTGCCATAGGTTTTTAAACGTCGTTGTGTTATTGTTAATGTTAATTGCTATTTTCTGTTTATGAGTTTTATTTATTGTTTGTATTACTGTTGCTATTGTTTTTATTGTTGTATTGTGGGCTCGGCCTCATGTAAGCCGCACCGAGTCCTTTGGGGAGATGGTAGCGGAATACAAATAAAGTTTTATTATTATTATTATTATTATTATTATTATTATTATTATTATTATAACTTAATATGACTCATTATGCTACCTGTTATTAATATACTGTATATCAGTCAAGCCATTTATTATATATCATAGATGAAGTATGAACTGGTTCCATTGAAGGAAAAAGCTTTTATATTTGTTCTGTATTTTGGGTACATTTTGACCCCAAATGCATGTGCTGCACAAAAATGTGCCAGTGTATTTTTAATTAATTGGTCACAGTGGTGCATTTAAGGAAATAACCCAGGGCGCTTTATGTATTATTAAACAGCATATGTGTGTTAAATAGCATGTTGATGGCACAGTTTAACCTTGCTGTTGAGCTTTGCCATTGTACCAATTTTTTAACAGCTGGTTTACTGAGACTAAATAGCAAATACATTGCATAACGATTTAAGTATTACACTGTTTGTAAATTTGTTTTTTGTCTTTATTTTTCTAAGATGTTCTTTCTCGTTCTGAGAAATGTGTGTCTCCATACACCAAAAAATTTCTTGAGGCAGAGATTCGGTCAGAAGAGCAATCCCGAATTTCATCCCCACTCCTCAAGATTACAAGAAGATCTAGAGCAGAATCTGGTGATTCCTTAGACAGTTCGGCTTCATCAGTTCTTCTCAAAGACATAAACAAAACATCCCCTGTCTCCCCAAATAAGCTTGAAGATGCAACAAATTATGAGTCTTTTATTTCCAGTAACAAATCTCTAATAGAAGAGGGTGTGAAATCCATAAAATCACAAATATCTGAAGTAGTTGATAAGGCTTCTGAAAGATCTGATGCCTCTTCTTTCAATATAGAAGAAAAGGATTTACCTGGAAGTTCTCCAAACACATATGGGAGTCCTGAGGCTCAATCTTTAGAAAGGAAGCAATTTGGCTTTCCTTCAGTGGATATCTCTGAAAGAAAGAAGATGCCAGAGGAGAGGTCCATGGATGATGAAAATACTGTGTCAGTCAAGAATAGAATGAGCAAGGGGTTGTTGCATGAAGACTCCTTGGCTTCAGAAAAGATTTCTATTTGCAAAGAAGCGTCATATACTAATGATTTTGAAGGGTCTTCCTCAAAAAAAGAAATATCAAAAGACGGAATACTTCTTACTCAGTATTGCAAGGGGGATCTTGATACATTGTCTGATGGAAAAGATAAATCCTGGCATACAAAACCGCCCGGGAGTAGGTCTGCTAGTATTGGAAGTGATGATGAAATAAGTGAATGTCTTAGTGACAAATCTTTGTCAGTTACAGGCAGTATTCATTTAGAGAGATTTTTAGAACTGAAATCACCAACAGAACTTCTGAAGAGTAAGGAGTGCAGTGAGGTTGAGAGAGAACCTGTTCCTGCCGATTCATCTCTGTGGGCTCCCAGTTCCAAGGCAGAAGATGATGAAGAAGAAGCTTTGCTAGATTTTCATATTGGTGACAGAGTTCTTGTGAGTAATGTCCAGCCGGGGACACTAAGATTCAAGGGCTTTACAAGTTTTGCTAAAGGTTTTTGGGCTGGTGTCGAGTTAGACAAGCCAGAAGGAAACAACAATGGGACTTATAACGGTATTAAGTATTTTGATTGTAAAGAAAAGCATGGCATTTTTGCTCCTCCACAAAAAGTATTTCATATTTCAGAAAGTTTTGATACTTGCTTGGATTCAAATGAAGACATCTGTAAACATACATTAGAAAATCATGATGAAGCAAATAAGAACGACAGAGAAAGCCCGGAAGAAAAGGAATGTGATATAAGTACGGCTCGTGAGAATAAATTTCTGGGTGATTTAGAGGACTTCATTGCAGCGGGAGACAATACAAAACTGATTTCACAGAGAAATATTGTTTTAGACATTATTGCTGCTGAAGACCTTGATAAAGAAACAAGTATTGTTGATTCCCTAAAATCCTCTGAAAATGAAAATGACGATGATATTTTATCTTCTTCAGTTTCTAATGCCCGTAGAGAGGCTTCTGCAGTTGCTGCAGAAGAGACATCAGAAAGCTTCTTCCCTGAGAAATGGAAGCAGCAGCCTTCTTGGCAGGAATATACTGAGAAGTCAGATTGCCTTTCTCCTGGAGTTTTGGAGAAGTCTGCAACTCCACTTCTGGATTTGTTGACAAAAGAACGAAGCCAGTTAGAAGCCCAACTTAAAGTCCCATCAGAAGAGGAAGAAGAACTTGTTGATCAACAGGAAAAAGTTGGGTTGCTGGCTGACAGTCTGCTGCAAGCTTTCGTGAAAGACACAGTCAGTCAGTTGCAAGAAATCAAGAAGGTCAGGAATGAAAAAATTCTATCTAGCAATAGAGAACTTTGTGCCGTTCAAGAAAAAACATTTACAACTAAGGACCTGCAGAGCCTTTTAATCGGTTCTGATCTGGACGATGAAGGAGAAGAAGTTTCCTCTCCAGATATGTGTCCTAGGCCTGTAAGTATAATTTTCCAGAATGATTTTAAAAAATAATACCAGATTATCAGATACAAAATATAACTGGCCATAAAGTGGTGAATTGTCTTAACTGTTTGTGCATGTGTCCTGTTCCCCATTCATTTCAATATGGGAGATAATTTCTTGGTTCATACTAAATCACAAATAATTTCTAGATTGCCATTGTTTCAGAAGCACTTATCACATGCATGTGGGGTTCCTATGTATAGTGTCACATTTTTTCTTTACAAATGAAATAAGAAATAAGCACTTCTATTATATAACTTCCATATAATTCTGTGGGGCTCATAGAGCCCTAAGAAATGTTTATATATTATATTATATATAATATATGTATATCAGGCATGGGGGGGAGCCCCAGGTGGCGCAGTGGGTTAAACCCCTGTGCCGGCAGGACTGAAGACCGACAGGTCACAGGTTCGAATCCGGGGAGAGGCGGATGAGCTCCCTCTATCAGCTCCAGCTCCTCATGCGGGGACATGAGAGAAGCCTCCCACAAGGATGATAAAAACATCAAAATCATCCAGGCGTCCCCTGGGCAACGTCCTTGCAGATGGCCAATTCTCTCACACCAGAAGCGACTTGCAGTTTCTCAAGTCGCTCCTGACACGACAAAAAAAAAATCAGGCAGGTGGATGAAGAATCATAGAATCAGAGTTGGAAGAGACCTCATAGGCCATCCAGTCCAACCCCCTGCCAAGAAGCAGGAAAATAGCATTCAAAGCACCCCTGACAGATGGCCATCCAGCCTCTGTTTAAAAGCTTCCAAAGAAGGAGCCTCCACCACACTCCGGGGCAGAGAGTTCCACTGCTGAACGGCTCTCACAGTCAGGAAGTTCTTCCTAATGTTCAGATGGAATCTCCTCTCTTGTAGTTTGAAGCCATTGTTCCGCGTCCTAGTCTCCAAGGAAGCAGCAAACAAGCTTGCTCCCTCCTCCCTGTGGCTTCCTCTCACATATTTATACATGGCTATCATATCTCCTCTCAGCCTTCTCTTCTTCAGGCTAAACATGCCCAGCTCCTTAAGCCGCTCCTCATAGGGCTTGTTCTCCAGACCCTTGATTATTTTAGTCGCCCTCCTCTGGACACATTCCAGCTTGTCAATATCTCTCTTCAATTGCGGTGCCCAGAATTGGACACAATATTCCAGGTGTGGTCTAACCAAAGCGGGATAGAGGGGTAGCATTACTTCCCTAGATCTAGACACTATGCTCCTATTGATGCAGGCCAAAATCCCATTGGCTTTTTTTGCCGTCACATCACATTGTTGGCTCATGTTTAACTTGTTGTCCACGAGTACTCCAAGATCTTTTTCACCCGTATTGCTCTCAAGCCAGGCGTCCCCCATTCTGTATCTTTGCATTTCGTTTTTTCTGCCTAAGTGGAGTATCTTGCATTTGTCCCTGTTGTTAGTTTTTGCCCAATAGTGTTTCTGCCAACTAATTCACACAGTGAAAAAAGGGAAGAAACTACAATACATTATTTAAAATGAACAATTTTAACCAACATAAACTTAACAGTATTTCAGTGGACGACTCTAAGGGTCATCCAGTCCAACCCCCCTCTGCCATGCAGGAATTACACAAACAAAGCACCTCAGAGGGGAGGGTATATGAAGCTCTGCAGTGTAGTCCTGTGTAACTGTTGTAAATTTGACATGTAACTGACTATGTTCTGGATTTTCAGACCCATATTATTTATTTATTTACTATATTTGTATACTGCCCTTCTCAGACTTTCAGACACATATGACTCCTCTAGGATTGCTAGGAGTGATCAGTCCATTTTAAGCTACTTCACTAATTCCCAGTTCCACTCCAAACAGACCATTCTGTGGCATGTAGATGTCTGTTTCTGTATTGTTTTGTGTGCAGAAGCATTATGATGTTGTTGCTTTTAAAATCACAGGAAATAAGACTTGGATTAGAGTGCTCCTGGCTTTCTCCATAGATATTGATTGTCATATCTCACTTTCAGATTGGGAGATGAGAAAGAGCATAAAAATAGAACCCTCTCTCCTTCTATGAACCGGCACGAGCTCTAAGATCTTCCAGGGAGGCCCTCCTCTCGGTCCCACTACCGTCTCAAGCACAGTTGGTGGGGACGAGAGAGAGGGCCTTCTCGGTGGTGGTCCCCTGCCTCTGGAACACCCTTCCAAGGGAAATAAGGCAGGCTCCCTCCCTCCCCTCCTTTCGTAAGAGCTTGAAGACCTGGTGGTTTCAACAAGCCTTTGAAAATGACCAGTTCTAACTCAGCCCCACACATTGTCGAATATGGCCTTATTCTTCCTACTAATTATCCAGATTCTTTCCTCTAATCGGCCCCAGAATGAACAGCCACAGACCCGTACCTAATATTGTTGCCTGCCATAGCATTGCACTTAATTCCCAGGCCCCCAGAATTTTTGGGCTTGCACAAATCTTGGCCCGGTCTTTTAAATTTTTAAATTGCCTTGAACAGACAGGATTACTTTTAATATATGTGTGTTATGGCGACAATTTTTGTGCTTATATTTTGTTTTGTTAATCTTATGGTTATGTCGTTTTTACTTTGTATGTTTTGTGATGTTACCTGGGAACCGCTCTGAGTCCCCTCGGAGAGATGGAGCGGTATATAAATAAAATTTTATTATTATATTATTATATGTTCAATTTAATCATTAAGTTTCTGACTATTGAAAGAAGTAAGGATTATTCACCACTTGATGTCTGAGTTTGGCATATTGAAATGTGAAGCCTATGACAGGGAAATGTTAACATTGCGCTGAATGGTAACCTTCTTTTTATTGTATAGGAAAGCCCAGTGTTTGGTGCCAGTGGTCAAGAAGAGCTTGCCAAGAGGCTGGCAGAATTGGAGCTTAGCCGGGAGTTCTTGAGTGTATTAGGAGATGACCAAGATTGGTTTGATGAGGATTTTGGCTTGAGTTCTCGCAAGTTGCCTCAGAAACAAGCTGAAGAATCAGCAGTTTTGCCTAAGCTTGAGCCCCCCAAAGTGCTATCCAAGCCATGTGAAGAGCCCTTGGCTGTCCCACACACTGCAGGGGAAGTGGAAGACTTGGTGCATGTGGCTGCTGAGCAACTGTGGAAGTGTAAAGAGATGGGACATGATCTTCAAACTACCAGTCTTCCCAGGGACATAAATGATTCTTCCAGGGATGATGACATCGAAGCTGTTAGCAAACAGATCTACAAACAGGTATCAATAGAGGAGAGATGCACCCAAAATTAATGTATAAAGTACAAAAAAAGCCACAGTTCTTTGAGAAAGTAGGAATTTCCAAATAGGGACCAAGAATGTCTTATGGATGTGTTATGTTCCAACTTTTGTGAACCCTAATTTTTGTCTTCACTTCCCTTTGCCTTCCCTTCCCTTCCAGTTCTGGTTTCTGCCAAATGAAGGATGGAGTTAATGTTTCTTCTTTCTTGAGAATAACGAGAGCATGTTGCTTCAAAGTATTTTTTTTAGTTCTTTTGTTTTATTGTTCTATTTTTGGTTTGTCCTAGTAGCTTTGAAGAAAATGGTGGAGGAAATATAGGTTGCTTACCTGTAACCGTAGTTTCCCAAGTGGTCACCTGTGAATTCACACTAATGGTACTTCTGTGCATTACCATTAGTGCATATTCACAGTTGACCACGCAGGGAAAATACCTTCTTCTACATTTTAATCTTTTTTACCTTCTATAGGTTATTATTTCAAAGTGGTGGAGCCCCCGGTGGCGCAGTGGGTTAAACCGCTGTGTCGCCAGGACTGAAGACCGACAGGTCGCAGGTTCGAATCCAGTGAGAGGCGGATGAGCTCCCTCTATCAGCTCCAGTTCCTCATGCGGGGACATGACAGAAGCCTCCCACAAGGATGATAAAAAAACATCAAATCATCCGGGCATCCCCTGGGCAACGTCCTTGCAGATGGCCAATTCTCTCACACTAGAAGCGACTTGCAGTTTCTCAAGTCGCTCCTAACACAACAAAACAAATTTCAAAGTGGTGAAGGAGGGAGCTCACACAACAACAATAAACAGAATTGTAAATTTTCCTTTTTGCTGAAAAATAGTCCTCAATCAGTGCAGAAAGTCGTCATTTGGATTCAAGCAAATGGCAACTACTATTCCCTTAGCATTCATTTAAATCAGTGGTTCCCAAACTTATTTGACCTACCCCCTAGAAATCAATTTTTCTCAATCTTTTCTTCTTTCTTTTATGCTTTCACTGCCCCCTTACAGTTATTCATAGCCCCCAAATGCACGTGTGGTCATCCCCCCCCCAGATCACTGCAGCACCCACCAGGGGGCAATAACACCCACTTTGGGAATCACTGAAATAATTTCCAGTGATTAGTAACAGGATATAACATAAAATACGGTATGGTATGTTTGTTTAAAAGTGTGTTACGGGAAAAGAGAGAGGTGGGATGGCAAATTGGACAGACATTTAGACTGTCCATACCTTCTCAGGAAGAGCTTTTCCGATTTCAGAATAATTACTTTCAAAAGGTTGAACTTGTTATTCAGCAAAAACCGGCAGTACAGTGAACATCCTAGACAGCTGAGATCAGAAACAGAATAATGGTGGGTTTTCAAAAATTAATATTATTTTTATTATTATTTTTGAAGGCTGTTTTTGATCTGACAAGAGAGATCTTTGGAGAGATCTTTGCAGAAGATCCAAATTTGAATCAACCTATTTGGATGAAACCATGTAGGATTACTTCTGGTTACTTCCGTCGAGTAAAAGATCCGAATGACCTTGAAGAGATAAAGGTAGGGATGCTGTCCTTGCCTCGATTAGTGTCTAGAACCCAAGTTTATTGTTTGGTTGTGAAAATGAACTGCTAGTCTTACAACATAACTTTCTGCATTCTCGGGATGGCAAGGAGGAGCTATCCACTAGGATTCGGTTTCACGGCGGTGCTCTAACTGAAATGGCAGGATCCAAGATTTTTTTTTCAGTTCAGCCATTAAACAGTTGAGCCATTGCCCCCTTCACCAATGGTTTGTTCTGTCCTGCCTAACCAACTGGTCTTATTGGCCCTTCTCTGACAAACGTATGAAGCAAAGATGTTAGGAAGGATAAAAACAAGAACTAAAAAGTCAATGGGTTCAAAAAAGAGATGGCTGCAACCTGAAAAGAACAAGCTGCCGAGTTGACCACTTGTCAGCGAGACACTGAGGATGAGCGTAAACAGGAATTAAAAGGGCAACTGAAAAGTGGAAAAAACATTGCATCAGTTTTTTCTCTCCTGGTAAATGTGAGCTCCATTTTGAAAACTGTAACTTTAAGGCATGGCTCCTAAGTGGAGAACAACATTAGATAAACATTTGAAAGTTAGTTCTATCTTAACAAACTTGGGAGTTACACCAAAGCAAGTGAGCACTGTTGGCCATCCTTCTGTTGACACCTGTGGTTACTTCTAGTTTTTCTCGCTAATTTTGCATATCTTGCCCCAGATCATGGAACTAAGGGCAGGAGAGGCTTAAGTCTACATCAGTCTAGGTTTAGCCTCCACTCTTCGGAGCCCCTGTGCTGGCAGGACTGAAGACCGACAGGTCGCAGGTTCGAATCCGGTGAGAGGCGGATGAGCTCCCTCTATCAGCTCCAGCTCCTCATGCGGAGACATGAGAGAAGCCTCCCACAAGGATGATAAAAACATCAAATCATCCGGGTGTCCCCTGGGCAACGTCCTTGCATACGGCCAATTCTCTCATGCCAGAAGCGACTTGCAGTTTCTCAAGTCGCTTCTGACATGATATACAGTATATTCTGGCGTATAAGACTACTTTTTAACCCAAGAAAATCTTCTCAAAAGTCAGGGGTCGTCTTATACGCGGGTGTAGTCTTATGCATGGGAGTTGTCTTAACTCTATATTTTAACTGGAAAAGGTGGGGGTCGTCTTATACGCCCAGTCGTCTTATATGCCGGAATATACGGTATATATATATATAGCTTCCACTCTGGTATAATTTAGCAGAATTAGACTACTATGACTTATGTGTTGTTGGACCTTCTCATGAATAATGAAGGCTACCTATAGTCCATCCCATTCACACTTAATTGGAAGTAAGTCACACTGAACATATGGAGGGTACCTCTGTGTACACACTCTGCTTGTCAGAGTCTACATATTTAAGGATGCTTTTGTGACAATTAATGGGAAAATAATTTAAATTATGCCTGACAATATTGAGTGCCTCCCTTCAGAAAAAACGTCTGCAGTCCCTGGTTCAGATTCAAGCTTAGAGTGTTTTAAAAAAATTGATGGATTCAGTGGCTAAAGAAAATATTAATATGGTAAAAAGTGAAGACACTGCCTTTGAAAAGATAATGAAAGAAAAAAATGGAAGGAAATAATGCACAGATCAGTAAAATATATGCATTACTAATAAAGGCTGACAAGTTTACAATACAGGACATGGAAAACTTATTTATTTATTTATTTATAGCATTTATATTCCGCCCTTCTCACCCCGCAGGGGACTCAGGGCGGATTACAATGTACACATATATGGCAAACATTCAATGCCAATTAGACATACAACGTATATAGGCATACACAGAGGCTATTTAACTTTTTCTGGCCGCCAGGGGAGCTGTCGCTTTCATCGTCCATTTGTGAAACTGATGAAGTACTTCTGCATTCCCCGCATGCTTTGCTGGAGTGCTTTTTGCTGGAGTCTTTTTTTTATGGCCTCATAAATTAGTTAAATTAGCCTCCCCACACATAGCTGTTACCTAATTTTCCTACTTTCGGGTTGCAAAGGTCAACAGCAAGCTACACAATTGATCTGACACTCACTCCGACCCAGGCTGGCTTCGAATTCATGACTTTTTGGTCAGAAGTGATCTTAATGCAGCTGACACTCAGCAAGCTGCGCCACAATCCAAAGTATGTGGGAAATGGAGTTACAAATTACAGAACAAGATACGAGGCAATACGGACATACAAAAATACAAAAGTAAGAGAAATACAAAAGTAAGAGAAAATAGCAGGAAAATATTACAGAAGTAGTATCATACACTCTGTCAGCATACTATTATAAAAAAGGGAGCAGTCAGTGCTGGCATAGATGTCAACAGAAAGGGCAGTTTATGTATATGATGTGGGAATGCGAACAGGTACAATATTTCCTGCAGATAATATAAAATGTGTCAAATTAAGTATTAGGAACTGATTGGGTTATAACAAAAAAATGGTGGTCTTAATACAAAGAGATGGAATGGGAAATTACAGGGAAATAAAGGAAGCGATAATTGAGTGCACAGAAGTGGTGATAGTATTGGGATGGAAAGACGAATCAAAGTGGACAGTAAGTAAATGGTATGAGTATATGGTGGACCCAATGGAATTTGAAATTATGGATGTAAAATTAAATGGTTCAAAAGGCAATAAAAATAGAATGTGAGAAGTTGAAGAAAGATGGTTGAAACAGTTTCTATCTATGAGTTACATGGTTTGAGATGATACTGTGAATAAATTTATCTTTCCAAGTAATTTTTTCATTTGTTTGTATCTTCCTGACTCTAGACTTTTATAGCAAATGAAGTGCTAAAGCTCTTAAATCTGAGAAAGGAGCCAAACAATAAAACAGACTGGCAGAAAATGATGAAATTTGGACGCAAAAAACGAGACAGAGTGGATCATCTACTGGTCAGTAGCATTTTTGAAGTTGTACATTATATCCAAAAATTTTAGCTGAGAGCTTTCTTGGTTAGATCTCAAAAAGAGAGACCATGTGTTTATCAATAATCATTCGTTCTTATGGGTTTGTCCATTCTTGCCCATTTCAGTTCTTTTCAACAGAATGGATTTGGTGGTCTCTTAATTTCTAAACATGATTTTTCTGAACTTTCTGACATAGCTAGAGCATTTCAGGTTTACCTTGCTAGCCGAGCCAAACAGGCCTTCCCTGCTGGTGTGCTTCTATCTTTCCTGTGGAAAGAGAAATGCTCCAAAAGTGCCTTGGTTGGTGCGGTGGGAGTGGGGGCTTGATACATGGCTGTGCAGGGCTCTTGGGAGAACTCCATGCAGCTGTGTGTGACTGGGAGAGCCCTCCTCTCGGCGGGAAGATGCGACACACTGCTGGGGTGGGGTCAGAGGAAAGAGCCCAAGGGCCACACCCAGCCCATGGGCCTGGGTTTGCCCATGCCTTGCTTATAGCCTTTTTGAATGCTTGGGCAACAAAATAGTAGTGGTAGCTTGGAGCAGCTTTACCCCTGGAACAGCTGTGGTGCTTTCTCCTCTCAGCAGAATAACCCTCAACTTAATCCACAGATACTTTCAAAATGTTGCCCTCAAAAGGTATCCTCAGCATGTACATGGGTAAATATAGTGTAGACCTTGAATCAGTGCTTGGCAGCTGTGTCGGACTGGATGAGAGCTAACAAATTGAAATTGAATCCAGACAAGACAGAGGTCCTACTGGTCAGTTGAAAGGCCAAACAGGACATAGGGTTACAGCCCCCAGTTTCGCAGCTTGTGAGTGATCCTGGACTCATCGCTGAGCCTGGAACCCTAGGTCTTGGCAGTGGCCGGGAGAGGTTTTGCACAATTAAAACTTGTGTGCTAGCTGCGCCTGTACCTTGGGTAGCCTGATATGGCCATGGTGGTCCATGCTTCGGTTACATCCCAAATAGATTACTACAATGCGCTCTACGTGGGGCTGCCTTTGAATACTGCTTGGAAACTTCATCTCGTCCAACGGGCGGCAGCTAGACTACTCACTGGAGCGTCATACATACCACCCTTCTATTATGTCAGCTCCACTGGTTGCCGGTCCAATTCCGAGCACAATTCAAAGTGCTGGTTTTGACCTATAAAGCTGTCGCAACTCAGAGTAGTTTTCACCTTGCTCAAGACACCACCACACACCAAGGCTGTAGGTTTTGTAGTTTATTGAGAAAAAGCAAAATCAAAACAGGGAAATAAAGATGCAAAAGTTCAATAGGCAAAACAGAGTCTGAAATGCAAAGGCAAAGTTCCCAAGATCCAAAGGCAAATAACATGAAGCATAATCCCTTAGCAATGGTCAAACAAGAGTCCATGGTAGACAGATGAAATCAGGATCAAAATCCAAGTCCCAAAGAAGCCAGAAGCGTTCCGCAAAAGCCAAGGTAATTCCACAGAAGTTAACTAGGAAAGAGCAACATTGGACTGACAGGAAATGCTTGTTGGCAACATCATTAAATAAGTTTCCCTGACATGAAAGCATTGCGTTGACCTTTGGCTTCACGCTGGCTGGCAAGGCGTGTGCTTCTGCGAGCTCTTAATTGTAAACGATCCTGTCTACTCATTAATTCACTATTATCTTCAAGGCTGGACAACTCATTATCTTGTCCCAGCTGGGCCTGATCATCCTGGGAAGCGAAAGGAGTTTCCATCTGCAGTTGTGGAGTTTCGCTATCTTTATCTAAAGGCACATTCCTTTCTCTGAGGAACAGACTTGTTGTTTCTTCTTCTCTGTCTGCCTCACTACTTGGAACATGTTCAGAAATCTGTAACCCATCCTCACTACTTGGAACATGTTCAGAAATCTGTAACCCATCAGCCTCCTCGTCATCCTGCAGAAAGTCAGGCTGAGAAGGCCCAGCAGGCCCGGAAGGCCCAGCATAAGGCCCAGACAGTTCAGACTCAGGCTCAGACTGAACCACAACAAAAGCCTTATACGACTCTGGCCCAGCTTACCTGTCCGAACATATCTCCCTATATGTCCCACCTTGAAGTTTAAGATCTTCTGGGCGCAAACATGCTTGGTGGGAACGAAGGACAGGGCCTTCTCAGTGGTGACCCCCCACCTGTGGAACTCACTCCTAGCAAAATCAGGTCATCAACATCCCTCCTTGCCTTCAGGAGGAAATTGAAAACGTGGTTATGGGACCAGGCCTTTGGGTAGTCGGCAGATAATTGACAATGGTAATAATGATGATAATGTTATGGAAAATGGACTATGGACAGGCTTCCGATTGTGTTGTGCTCGCTAAATTTGTTTCTTCGTAAGGCTAGACAGCCAGTCTTATTGCACTTGTTATTAATATACTTTTTATTTTAAAACTAATATTAAAATTAATTTACTGTGTTCTTATATGTAATTACTATATGTATTATTTATATGTAATGGCATCGAATTTTGCTGGATGTAAGCCGCCCTGGGGTCATCTCCCTGGGCGGGGGGGAGGGGGGGTTAGAAGGGCGGGGTACAAATGTTTGAAATAAATAAATAGTCTAGAACATGGCCATATAGCCCAAAAAAACCTACAACAACCCAAATAAATAGTCATAAAAGAATATGTTGTTTATATTTACATGGATGTATGCTTGAAATATTGATTCTCTGCTGTTCTCAATTCTAGGTGCAAGAATTACACGAAGAAGAAGCTCAGTGGGTGAACTATGATGAAGATGAGCTATATGTGAAGATGCAACTGGCAGATGGAATATTTGAGGCCTTAATTAGAGAGACCATTGAAGTCCTTAACCAGATCAATGAAAAACAGAAGAAGCTGCTGCTTGTGTGACATCAAAGCTATAGTTTTATTATAGCAATCTGTTATTTGAATGAAGTGGGGTGGAAATTGTACAGCCGTGAAGGTGCTGTTGAACTGAAATACCCAACAATGTCAGCTAGCATCATTAATGGTGAAGAGAGCTGGGTGTTGCTACTCAACAACACCTGCAGGGCCACAATATTCTTACTCCTGGAGTTTAGTGTCATTTTCACATAGGCTGAGACGTGACAGAACATGGTATCACACATCCCTTCCCATGCTGCCTTTGAAGAGTTTACACTGGATTTTTTCCAAACAGATTTTTTTCCATTAGATCTTTTCTCCTTACTCTTTTCCCCCCCAATATACATGACAATTGAGTATAACAGCTGGCTTCTGACTTTTGTTGTTGTTGCGGCAGTCTTGTTATAGGAACTGCACATTTCAGATACATTTTGTAAATTGCTTGGGTTTAAGCACTGGATACCCAGAATTATAAACTGTTTTTCTTCATTTTAATAACTGCTGTACTAGTTTCTTTGGTAACTATCATTCATTTTGTCGAAGGCTTTCATGGCCGGAATCACCCTATCATTCATTTCTTTAATTATCGTATGCATTTATATTTATGTAACAGTCCATACATTCATTTGTCAACAGCCATTGATTTTGTTCTATCTAACATCCATTTACTTCTTTCTGTTTCCTAGATAATGGAACTAGATTGACGTGCGAGACACTGAGGTAGAGATGTATTCTTCTGAATATGTATTTCTCCTCACTAAATATTAATCTGGGTTGATTTTCTTAATTTTCCACAATATTCATCATTTCCCCAGTGAACTACCAGCTGCTTCCAAGTTTGTGGGTACTCAGGATTCTCCCAAGCTCTTGACATGTAAGAGTTGGGGGGAAATGCTTGCAAATGTCAGCCTTTGATCCCTTTACTTCCTCCCTTGCTTACCACCCTGCAGTGATGTATTGGTGGAGTCATTACTTGAACTATGTAGGGCTGGGAGGGTATGTATGTACCAAAGAAAGTGATGCCCAGTGCTTGACTCTGGACTTGTTTTGTATGCATGTAGAATTTCTTTTAACTTATTTTATAACATGTTACGTCAGAAAAAAAAATTGTCTAGTGCTATACTAATTGCACTGCTGTAGGATTTAAACTCCAGATTCAACACAAGGTGTCTTTTATCAAGACCGTAGCTGTCTTACAAAAATAGAGATGCATAGTCTTTGTGCAAAAATGCCATCTTAAAGAGACAGGGAATCTGCAAAGATCCAAGTAAGCGCATTATGCAATGTAGGGTTGGAAAGAGGCATGAGGATGCAAAAACCACCTGAAACTGTTGGGCTTAGAAGGGGAGCACCTGGATTGGGCATTAAAAACATCCTTCCCCCACTCACCCCCAATGCCCCCAAATGTCCTACAGGACACAGTGTTCTCTTCTTCCCTCACCCGTTTCTCCAAGGGATCACAGTTGATCTAGGCTTGAATGCTGATGCCTTAATTAAAAATCTGGTTTACTTGATAGGAATCAAAATCTCTTGGCATGTCTCAATGTGGAGACAGCACTTGGAAACATAGGAGAAGGCACTCCAAAGATGATTATGATCCAAGAGGTGCATGTGGGAAGTGCTGCGCCCTTTCCTCTTTCGTTGCATCTAATTCCTTGGGCTTCCAACTAAACATACCTCTGCCAATACAATATTGGTCTCTTCTTTCGAAATCATTTTTGTGATTTATTTGCCTTTTGCAGTGACACACCACCAGGGCAGCTCCTTATATCTAGGGCTGCACAAAGAAAGTGGTTGGCATCCATGCCAACAACAAGAAACCCTGCTATGTGGCATAGCCAGCTTCTCAGTTTTCAATTATGTATGGTTAGTCTTATTTAGAAGCACGACAAGATCAAAATAGCAGTTTAAATACCCAGCATGTCTTCATCTTCGCGCATCTCTGTCACTTTAAGAGTTAGGTGCCAACTCTAAAAAAAGATCTAGTAGAATGAGCTTTTGGGTCTCAGAAGTTATCGGATTTTAAACTCCCAAACAAAAGTTATTGTATTCTTAATAGATATGTTGCCATTTTATCACAATGTCTTAGGTTTTACCACTTCTGCGGCTCCTCTGAAATGAACTGCGAGATTATTCATATGTATTTTCCACATATATATATATATATATATATATATATATATATATGAATACTCCCTCAGTTAATTTCACTATTGCCAATGTTAGTAGTAACCTCAGAAATTGCATTACTGTTAGTTCGTCTGTATTTTTTCCATATATATATATATATATATATATATATATATATATGGGAAAATATTACAAACTAACAGTAATGCAATTTCTGAGGATAAAGAAACATTAGCAATAGTGATAACTATATATATATTAATTATATATATATAAATATATATATATAAAATATATATATATATATATATATATATATATATATATATATATATATATATATGAATACTCAGTTCATTTCACTATTGCTAATGTTTCAGTCACCTCGGAACTGAGTGTGTGTGTATGTATATATATATGTGTGTGTGTACACACACACACACACACACTCAGTTCATTTCACTATTGCCAATCTTAGTAGTAACCTCAGAAATTGCATTACTGTTAGTTCGTCTGTATTTTTCCCATATATTTTTCCCATATTTTTCCCACACACACACACACACATATATATATATGTGTGTGGGGGGGGGGGGGATATAGACAAACTAACAGTAATGCAATTTCTGAGATTACTACAAACATTAGCAATAGTGATTCATTGCACTTGCAGTTTTTTCAGTAAAAAATCTAAAAACTCTAGGGTCATTCTTTTTGTCTCAAATACAAAAAAAGGATGAACACATATTAAGATAATGCATTAAAGAACTTCTAGTTTACCCTGAGAGGGTTTGTGTTCGCACACTTGTGAAAATGTATAGCATATGTGAAGATTTGTGGGCTCCACAGTCTGAGCTACATATGTGCCCATGAGACATGTTTCATTCCAGGTATCCTTTTTATAATAATGAGATATGGGGTCGACTACATATATATGTTACATGAAGGTGTGGCCTTTAAATTGCAGTCTGCTGAGTACAGTGGGAATTGTCCTTTTTACATTGTAGTTCAGGATGAAGTGTTGAAGACTTGTGTTTCAACAGATAACAGAGATTGTCATTCTTTTTCCTGAGATACACTTGAATTATGTTATGTCTTACAGAATTCATCCTGGAGATGAATATGTAAGCTGTCAATGTTGAGACTAAAGAAGAAACCACTCGTAGCACAGCTAGAAAATAGGCCTGGGCAATGCATGGTTCTAAAGTACTTACAAAACTAAAGTTTTGGTGGTGAAAATTTCAGAACTCTAACAAAACTCTCAACATTTCATTATAAATGGCAGTTCCTAATTGGTTCTGTCATAAAGATCGCCAATAATGAAATAATGATTAAAATTTGAAAGTTTTGTTAGAGTTCTGAAATTTTCACCGCCAGAACTTTAGTTTTGTAAGTACTTTAGAACCATTTAGAGCCATGGCTTGCCCAGGCCTACTAGAAAATATGGATTGAGTTAAATATGTCCCCATTGTTTCCTTCTGAGATCAAAGCAAAGCAAGAGTTACTTAAGTAAAAGAGCAACAGTTCTTTCTGTAGCATTTTTCTGCCTGATAGAAGTTATGGCATCCTTTTTCTGCAAGTTTCCTATTTAAGGAGTTAGATGAGAGTACTACTGTGCTCGTGTATAATTCCCATTCATTTCAAGAGTTTGGATAGGAAAAAAATCCCAGTGCGATGTGTGTAACTAACTTAACTTTGGGGGGAAACAACAGCAAGGTTTTTTGGCCTGTTTGGTATGGGTGGGGAGAGGACCCATTAATGATCTTTGAAAACGTGGCCTTAGCAATTTTTGCAATACTTGAATAAAAGTGTGCGTTCACTAAAGAAAATTCCATAGCACAGCATTCAGAGACCATTGAAGTAACTGCACCACAAATATTTTTTCAGTCACTTTTGGTACTTTAACAGAATTGAATTCTTATGTTCCAGCAGCAAAAACAGTTGACACTTTCAAAGTGTTTCTATGTAAACTATAGGATTTTGAGTTTTTGTATTTACAAACACTGGTTGATTATGGCGAAGCAGAACTCTGAACTGAACTAGTTTGACATTAAAAGGAAACAAAAGTGGGAAAACTGTACTGTAATACGTTGAAGTAAATAGGAGTTTTTCCTTTGATTTTTGCAGAGCCTTTTTATATACATTTACGGAGCCGTTATAGGGAGATTCTTCTTCCCCGTGTAATATATTGTGCAGATAACTAAACTGCTCATGTGTGAGTTTGTGCGTGTGTGTAAATAACCTTAACATATTGGTTTCTAGGTCAATTTCAGCCAATACTCACACATCCTGTGCGGCACGGCTCAGTAGATTACAGGGTGTTAAGGTTCTTGTAATTATGGACTGTAAAATAAGATGGGACAGTCCCTGTGTACACCAGTGTAAATATCTTTGTTAATTTGAGATGTACTTTAAGAAAATTAAACCTGTAAATAAACTGATTTATAAACTATCCAGTATTTTGCTGTTCTTTGAAATCAAATTTGTTTGCTCATACAGTGTTAAGTCTGCCTTTCTTCTTTGTGGTCTCTGTGAGATTGCACATATGTGTTCTTCCGGTATGCTCGAAGCAGTTTGGAACTCTCTGGAAGCTCTAAGTCAGTGGTTTTTAACCTGTGGGTCACCAGATGTTTTGGCAGTTGACATGCCTTAGATGCTGATTGAGATTATTGTCATGGTTGGTCCTGAAAAGGTCCGTTGGTTGTTTTGCTTGCTTGCTTGCATGCTGGTCGCTTCTGTGGCGAGAGAATCAGCTGTCTACGAAGACGTTGCCCAGGGGACGCCTGGATGTCTTGCAGTCCTGCGAGGAGGCTTCTCTCGTGTCGCGCCTCATAGGAAACCTGCTACAAAACAGGAGCTTTTTTGTTGAGTTCCAGGGCCAGAGAAGCAGATGGCGGAAACAGAAGAACGGCCTGCCTCAGGGGAGCGTGCTCGCCCCATCAATGTTCAACATTTACACAAATGACCAGCCACTGCCAGAAGGGACAGAGTTTCATCTATGCTGATGATCGTGCCATTACCGCTCAAGCAGGGAGCTTTGAGATGGTTGAACAGAAGCTCTAGGTGCTCTTACTGCCTATTACAGGGAAAACCAGCTGATCCCCAACCCATCTAAAACACAGACATGTGCCTTTCATCTCAAGAACAGACAAGCATCCCGAGCTCTGAGGATTACCTGGGAAGGAATCCCACTGGAGCATTGCAGCGCACCCAAATACCTGGGAGTCACTCTGGACCGTGCTCTGACCTACAAGAAGCACTGCCTGAACATCAAGCAAAAAGTGGGCTAGAAACAATATCATACGAAAGTTGACTGGCACAACCTGGGGATCACAACCAGACACAGTGAAGACATCTGCCCTTGCGCTATGCTACTCTGCTGCTGAGTACGCATGCCCAGTGTGGAACACATCTCACCACACTAAAACAGTGGATGTGGCTCTTAATGAGACATGCCACATTATCACGGGGTGTCTGCGCCCTACACCACTGGAGAAATTACACTGCTTAGCCGGTATTGCACCACCTGACATCCGCCAATAGTGAAAGGACCAAAGCAGTGACATCTCCAGCTCATCCCTTGTTTGGGTATCAGCCAGCACGTCAACGACTTAAATCAAGAAATAGTTTTCTTAGAGCTACAGAGACACTCGCTGGAACACCTCAGCAAGCGAGAGTCCAAAAGTGGCAGGCTCAAACCCAGCACCTCAATCCGTGGGTGATACCAGATGAGAGACTCCCTCCTGAGCACACAGAAGATTGGGTGACTTGGAAGGCGCTAAACAGACTGCGCTCTGGCACCACAAGATGCAGAGCCAATCTTAAGAAATGGGACTACAAAGTTGAATCCATGAATGCGAGTGTGGAGAAGAGCAAACCACAGACCACCTGCTGCAATGCAACCTGAGCCCTGCCATATGCACAATGGAGGACCTTCTTGCGGCAAACCAGAGGCACTCCAAGTGGCCAGATACTAGTCAAAGGACATTTAATCAACTTCCAAGTTTGCAAAATATTGTTTTTTTTATCTGTTTGTTTGTTTTGTTCTGTTAGAAATGTAATACAATTGTCTGGTTGCCCCTGACACGATAAATAAATAAAAAAAGGCGACTTAGCCCAAAGGCGACTACAAAATTGGCACAATTTGATGCCATATAAAATACATACATTGATAAAAAGCAAAAAAGAAACATTACACTACATTTAGAACATAAAAACAATAAATAGTAAAAAAAAATTAAAAACGATGTCCTCTCATTCAAATCCTCATCCGTTCCATCGTCTTGGCCGTTCCTGGGTCATTTTCCGATTCAAGTTTGTCTATTTATCTTAAGGTTCTGAATGCTTGCTCGAAGAGCCAAGTTTTCAATCTTTTTCGAAAGGTCAGGAGAGAGGGGGCTGATCTAATATCCCTATGCAAGGAATTCCACAGCCGAGGGACCACCACAGAGAAGGCCCTGACTCTCGTCCCCGCCAACTGTGCTTGTGAAGCAGGCGGGATCAAGAGCAGGGCCTCCTCCGACGATTTCAAGTTCCTAGTGGGTTCGTAGGAAGAGATGCGTTCGGATAGATAAGCTATGCCGGAACCCTGCAGTGGTTCTCAACCTGGGGTCCCAAGATGTTTTTGGCCTATAACTCCCAGAAATCCTAGCCAGTTTACCAGCTATTAGGATATCTGGGAGTTGGAAGCCAAAAACATCTGGGGACCCCAGGTTGAGAACCACTGGTTTAGGGCTTTATAGGCTAAAGCCAGCACTTTGAATTGTGCCCAGTAGCAAACTGGCAGCCAGTGGAGCTGATGCATCAGAGGAGTTGTGTGCTCCCTGAGCAGACTCATACCATCCTCACCATCACTACTATGTCCCATATTATGATGAGTTTTGACCTTCAAATCCTAACAGTTGGTAAACCGGCTAGGATTTCTGGGAATTGTAGGCCAGAACACCTTGGGAGCCACAGGTTAAGAACCCCTGCTGTAAGTGGAGCCTCTCCAGCCTCTGCTGTTGGAAGGGGAGATGCCCGAAACTCTTACCTACCTTCAAGAGTGGGCCCTGTCACAAGCAACAGCAATTGGACCCACTGCTGGTTAAACCTGTGGGTGCAGATAGCGAGTCCAACCTTTGAAGCTTGGGCTCAAGCTCCTGATCACGTGGTTGCTCTCCTTCACACCAATCTTACCGCTTCACACCAATCTTACTTGTATCACTCCAACTACCACTACCACTACCACTCACCATCTGCCAGGTCTTGGGGCTCCCAATCCTGAAGCCCCTCTTCCTCAGCAGACTCATACCACTCTCACCAGTGGCTCCACACTCGTGGCTACTATGCCTCATATTATGGTGAGTATGATGACTATCCTCAGCATTACTATAGTTATGGACCCACTTGCTACCTCCATGAGGACTGGAGGCATACTCCTTCCGCCTCCCAGTTGCGCCCCCCACCGGAGCCTAACACAACTCAGTTGGAGGTGGTCAAGGCTGCCACATCCACCTGTAGAACAGCCCAGGAGCTCCTGTCATTGGAAATGAGGGGGGTGGGGGGGTGTTAATGTGGATAAACACTCAGGCACATTGGAGGAGGAGTGTGAGGATCATATAACAGAGATGAAAAAGACAGACATAAGACTGTTACATTATTTACCACTAAGGAGAAGATACGCTCAAACCACTAAGGAGAAGATTCACTTCTGCTGTCAGCCCTAGCTTCTGCCAACCTAGCAGTTCAAAAACATGCAAATGTGAGTAGATCAATAGGTACCGCTCCAGCAGGAAGGTAACGGTGCTCCATGCAGTCATGCCGGCCACATGACCTTGGAGGTGTCTATGGACAACGCCAGCTCTTCAGCTTAAAAATGGAGATGAGCACCACACCCCAGAGTCAGACATGACTGGTCTTAATGTCAGGGGACAACCTTTACCTTTCTTTGATTATTCTAAATAGTGTGAATGCCAATTAATCTCCAAAGGGGTTGTGCTTCCAAAAGGCTATGGAGCTTCCTGGCTTTCCAAAAGGTTATGATCTCTAAAAGGTTATGCCTCTCCAAAATGTAAACCTGGAAGAAGTTTATGTAATGGAAATGAAGGCTGCAATCTGATTTTCATGCGACAAGGAATGGAGTGGGACACTTCTCTTCCTGGATTTACACTGAGTTACAAGAGAATGAGACTCCATCCTTGAGTCTCACCCCTGACAATAATTCAATGCAACAGTAACAACAAAGGCTGCTGGAATTAAAACTGCACACTTATTTATTTATTATTATTTATTTAGAGTTTTTATAACCCGGTCTTCTCAACCTCTGAGGAGGGACTCAGGCCGGCTAACAACATAAGATTCAATACAATAAGAAAAACATTATAAATCATCAATATAAAATACATTAAAATACAATTCATACAAGTTACAGCAAAAATCAGTTCGTCAAAAGAATCACAAATTCATCGCCATCCGCCAGAAAGGTCAGCAGTTATTGACTCAGTCATCATTCTGCAAATGCAGTATCCCAAAGCCAGTTTAGGGAAGGGGAGAGGCAGATCTAATCTCCATTAGGAGGGAGTTCCAAAGCCGAGGGGCCACCACCGAAAAGGCCCTGTCCCTCGCCCCCACCAAACGCGCTTGCGAAGGCGGTGGGACCGAGAGCAGGGCCCCTCCAGAAGATCTTAACAACCTTGATGGTTCATAGGGGAGAATCCGTTCGGGCAGGTAAATAGGGCCAGAGCCGTTTAGGGATTTATAGGTCAACACCAGCACTTTGAATTGTGCTCTTGCAATATATGACTTTTAAAGATTGGGATTAGTGAATAGCACAACTTTAAGGCAGATGCATTGTCCTATATTTGAGAGCCCTGGGCTTTCTCTCCATTCAAACTGGCATTCAATACTCGAATCGAGTTTGGTTTTTTTTTTTAAAAAAATCTGGTCACCTTTGATGGCTGGATTTACAATTGTAGACTAACTTTTTGTAATGATTAATCTGGGGCAAAATCTATTTTCCATTAATGACATATTATTATTATTATTATTATTATTATTATTATTATTAAACTTTATTTGTACCCCGCTAGCATCTCCCGAAGGACTTGATGCGGCTTACACAGGCCAAGGCCTCAATAACAAAACAACAATACAGTCTAAGCAAATCAAACAATTAAAACAAAAATAAAGCAAAAAGAAACAACAGGCAATAAACAATACACTAAAGCAGAATAAAACTGGGCTGGGCCAGAGTAATGGGTACAAGGTTAAAAGTGCTGTTGTGACAGGTGGTATATATGAGGCTTCTAGGGCAAGTGCGATGTGCAGCAATCATTGGTTCTAGTAAAGTGCTTATGGGACTTGGCAGTGGAGATTTCCTAATTCAATATTTCTCCTTTCCTTTTTGCTCTGAGGTCCTGTTCCTAAAGAATGGCAGAACGATCTCCGAGAAGCAGAGATGAACTGCTCTGCAAATGATGCCATTTATCAAACAGAGTTCTCAACCTGTCTGGCAAATCTTATCTGAAATAATCCAAAAGCTCAACCACAGAAGCTAGAGTAAATCTATGGGTTTGATAAAATAATTTTAAAAACATTTTCTCTCTCTAGAAAGGAATGCCTTAACACTGGCACATGATGAGGAGGAAAGAATTTCAAAAGTAAACAACAACAGCAACAATAGTTGGATGCTCCTACTCCATTTGTCCTGCTCTGCCCTTTGGTTTCATTTGTCTCTTCCCTCCCCGCATCAAAGTTCCCAGTAGTTTTGGTACAAAGAGTGAACAGTGAGAAGGGGAAAGTGGGTATTTTGAGTTTCCTCAAATCTTTTTTTCCCCCTGAAAGAATATTCCTCACTTTTCTGATTCAAAAACAGAAGGAAAGGAGTAAACATAGATACATCTTAATCTCCAAATTTGTGTTTAATAACCCAACTCCCTCAGTGTAATAATAATTGTAATAACTCCCTCAGTGTAATAATAATTTTGAGTTTCCTAAAATCTTTTTTTCCCTGAAAGAATATTCCTCACTTTTCTGATTCAAAAACAGAAGGAWAGGAGTAAACATGAATACATCTTAATCTCCAAAATGGTGTTTAATAACCCAACTCCCTCAGTGTAATAATAATAATAATAATAATAATAATAATAATAATAATAATAATAATAATCTTTATTTATACCCCACCACCATCTCCCTGATGGGGACTCGAAGCGGCTTACATGAGGCCAAGCCCAAACAACAAATTACAACAGAGTCAAACCGAAAAAGCAAACCGAAAARGCAAACAATAAACAACAACATCATAATTACATAAAACATGTGAATATATAACAATATAAAATTACAATAAGCACAATCACAGTGACAATGGGCAGGCTACATTATTTATTTATATTATTTATTTAAAACACTTATATTCCGCCCTTCTCACCCCGAAGGGGACTCAGAGCGGAGCACAACATATACATGGCAAACATTCAATGCCTGGGTACAATACATAAACATTAAAAAACATTTATCTAAATATTAAAATACACCATTTAAAATAACACAATTTAAAACCGTCCTAGCCATCCGCATCAAATCCAATTGGCCCTGTCATCTTTCCCATTGTTGCTTCATTGCCCTGACCCGAAAGCTTGATCCCACAGCCAAGTTTTTACCATCCTTCTAAAGGACAGGAGGGAGGGGGCCGACCTGATCTCACCAGGAAGGGAGTTCCATAGCCGGGGAGCAATCACCAAGAAGGCCCTGTCTCTCGTCCCCACCAATTGCGCCTGTGACGGAAAGCAGGGCCTCCCCGGAGGATCTTAATCTCCGCGATGGTACATAGAGGGAGATGCGTTTGGACAGGTAATGATTAAAAGAAAAACTAATTAAAAACTAATTAAAAACTCCGGCGAGATAAAAGAGAAGCAGGTTATTTGTAGATGTTCTCCTGTTCAATGTCAACAAAGCATCCCTCCAGTTTTAAAACAAAAAGTATTAAGCAGGTAGGCGAAATCTCTCCTACTGAAATCCAAAAAGACCTAAACCAATGAATATTTGCTAGACAGGACAGGGAAGCTTGGGAAACATATATATATATCCAACGAGATCTAAAACAATGAAGATTTGCTACATGGCTTGCAATCATTTTAGAGGCTTCCTTTCTATAGTGTTGCATAAGGAGGCAAATCCCTCTGGAAGCAAAGGGGAGGCTTCTTTGCTGTACAATACATACCAATGGGAAAGTCTACAACCAGCTGGGAATGTGGGTTATCAGCACCACTGATCCAGGGACAGCGCTCTGAGAGACTTCTTGCTCTCTGCAGCTTTGTGAGCCATCAAGTGGAAGGAAAAGAACTTTTCACACCGGCGGCCCTGTATTTCAGAGGAAGGAACTGCGGGGAAAACACACTTCCTCTCCCTAAGAAAACCCTGTTGACAGGCATGTAGCCGGGGGGCGGGGGGGGGGTTGAGGGGGGTCAGCCCCCCCCTGAAATTCTCATGGTGGTCCGCGAGAAGGCCTTACTGGTATATTATTTAAACTGTTATGTTTATTCATGTCATGATCTGATCACCATGCTCAATATATCCCATATGCATGGGGGTATTGGGGTAACGATACAAAAGGTTTGCTAGGGTAGACCCTCTTTCACTCAGCCCCCCCCCCCCCCGAATCAAACTCAGCTCCCCCTGAATCAAAATCCTGGCTACGGGCCTGCCTGTTGACTTCTGTGATGACACAGCTAGCTCAAAGCCAAAAGGAAGGCTAGCGGCCGACGGTACTGGAGGTGAACGACGAATCCGATGCTCTAAAGATCAACACACCATAGGAACCTGGAATGTAAGATCTATGAGCCAGGGCAAATTGGATGTTGTTATTGGTGAGATGTCAAGACTAAAGATGGACATTCTGGGGGTCAGCGAACTGAAATGGACTGGAATGGGCCACTTCACATCAGATGACCACCAGATCTACTACTGCGGACAAGAGGAACATCGAAGAAATGAGTTCTTGGGATAGCTTAACGAGGGGATAAATGTCCCAAGTACAGGAAATGTAGTCAGATGAAGCATTGTTTCAGATCAAGTTAAGTTCTCGTCCTTGTTCATGGAAGCCTAGCTTGGAAGATTCAAGCTTAAGTATTTTTTTGTTTCATGGCTTTGATTCTTGGATTTTATGACTACATATTCATGCCTTGGATTAATGTTTTCTGGTTTTCTGGATTATATTAGAGAAGAGTGGACTTTGTTTTCATGGACTTTGCTGAACTTTACCCTGGACTGTTTGTTCCTGCTTATCTTCTTACCTAATTGGATTTACCTATTTCTTTGAAGTGCTTTTTTTACTTTGCTGCTTTTTAATTATCTACAATAAAAGGATTGTTTTCCTATTCAAGGTGTGGTGTTTAAAATCAGAGGGCTTTTCCTGTCCTGGAGTGCAACAATAAATGTTAATAAGGCAATGTTTGGGGACACAAGATACCTCATGAAAACCTTTCATTTATGTTAAAAACATTTAACTTGTAAGATAATAACATACGTTCTGTCGTGCGCTGGGCCTGTAAATAGTTGTCTTTAAAACAGGACGTGCAACCTTTGCCCAACGGGAAGCCAGGGGGCCTAAAGAGAAGTTCTCAGAGGTTTCCACCACAAAAAGTCTTTAGATGGCTTGAGAAGTACAACAAAGTATTTTATTAATGAACAATCAAACAGAAACTTCTCTTGTCTTCAGTAAAGTTAAGCAAATAATTCCAAGCTTTTAGGTAACTGGTGAATTCCTAATCTTGCCCACGAAGGACAGGCAACTATCTTCAATAACTTCTTCTTTAAAGGAAAATCCCCCTTTTAACTTCTCCCAGGCTGACTGAAACTTAAACCTAACTGATGTGGGCACCACTACCGGGTTGAACTGCGTCTCAAAGCACCGAGTGGACCTACCAGCAAGGCCTGTAGTCTCTTCAGCTGGAGTTCTTTGATCTTTAGGGCTGTTCTCCCCTGGAAAGTCTTCAAAGCTTTGGGGATGCTTCCCTGGAAATTCTTTCCCTTCTGTTTCTGTTGGAATTTCTGTAACCCTGGAAATTCTTCCCCTGGAAATTCTTAAAGGTTGAAGCTTTTGTACAGGGGACGTTTACACACGTCCTGTACATTGGCTAACCTAGCTGAGACTAACTAAAAAATGGCTCCCTTCCCTTCCCAATTGCCCTGAGCAAGGGGCGGGACCAAAACCTAACGATGATGGACAAGTGGCTTGCCCTATAACTGCAACCAAAAGAAGCCCCCTATCTGCAGAGTCCCTGAAACCTAGGACTGCAAACAAACATTTAATGTAAAGCAAACAAAATTGGAGCTCCTGGTACAGCTGTACCAGAACACAACACATTATACTCGAAGTGGGATCCAAGAAAGGAGGAATGAAAACTAGGGAAAGAACATGCAGATGTCACTATATTACTAGCCTAAAATAACATAGACTTGAATTACTATTGATGAAAATGAAGGAAGTGCAACAGTAGAATTGCATCCCATTATGAAGAAAACAATTATAATCATAGTTGATTTGTATAAATTTAAATTAGGAGATGAAGCCATTATACCTTGACTTAGAAAAATGAAAAAAACAAACAACTATACTCAAAAATGAAAACTATACTCAAGAAATCAAACTTAGGCAAAGATTTAGTTTATGAAAGAACTAGATATTATTATTATTATTATTATTATTATTATTATTATTTGATAAACTCCCTAAGTGTAAAGATAGTATAATATAGTCAAAATCTATATATATAAAAATGCTCTGTGCATAATGAGTACCTTAAAAACAAAAGAACCAATGAACGAAATTACATCAAATTTGGCAACAAAACGTCTCACAACACAAGGAGTGACCATCACTCAAAAAATTATGATTTTGTTATTTGGGAGTTGTAGTTGCTGGGATTTATATTTCACCTACAATCAAAGAGCATTCTGAACTCCACCAATGATGGAATTGGGCCAAACATAGCACACAGGGCTCCCATGACCATCAGAAAAAACTGGAAGGGTTTGGTGGTTTCCCTTGAGTTTGGGAATTGTAGTTCACCCACACCCAGAGAGCACTGTGGACTCAAACAATGACGGATCTGGACCAAACTTGGCACAAGCACTCAATATGCTCAAATATGAACACAGATGGAGTTTGGGGGAAATAGACCTTGACATTTGGGAGTTGTAGTCACTGGGATTCACAGTTCACCTACAAAGAGCATTCTGAACTCCATCAACGATGGAATTGAACCAAACTTGGCACACAGGACTGCCATGACCAACAGACAACACTAGAAGGGTTTGGTGGGCATTGACCTTAAGTTTTGGAGTTGTAGTTCACCTCCATCCAGAGAACACTGTGGACTCAAACAATGATGGATCTGGACCAAACTTGACAGGAATACTCAATATGCCCAAATATGAACACAGATGGCGTTTGGAGGAAATACGCCTTGACATTTGGGAGTTGTAGTCACTGGGATTCACAGTTCACATATAATCAAAGACCATTCTGAACCCCACAAACGACAGAATCGGGGCAAACTTCCCACACTGAACCCCCATGACCAACAAAAAATACTTAAGCCCATCCAATCCAACTCCCTTCATCAGGGCAAGAAAACATAATCAAAGTCCTCCTGACAAAGAGCCATCCAGCCATCAAGATAGATAGATAGATAGATAGATAGATAGATAGATAGATAGATAGATAGATAGATAGACAGATAGATATTATTCACACACAGAAATAGTATCACAGATTTGAAAGGGGCCCCTAAAGAAGGACAATGATATGTTGCATGTTCCAGAGTAGGCAAACCAGACGATCTCCACATCAACACTGACAAAGAAACAGCAAGAAATACTGTTTACCCACAAGCATCAAGAAATCACATATATTATAAACAAACACTTTCTCATTACTTTATTTTCCAGATCAACAGACTGGGCCACAGCAACGCGTGGCAGGGGATAGCTAGTAATTTATACCACAGAATTTCCAGTTTCTATGGATGGCTTATGACTACTGGATAGTGGAAAAATCTGACACGGAAACAAAAGAACTATTTTCAATGTAGTGTTGAAAGGGGGGTTCTGTGAATAGGTTGGACCACAAGGAAAAGGGGACGAGAAGTAAGAGAAAGGTCCAAAAGCAAGAAAATCCCCAACTCTCACTAGAAGACAAAGTGACTAAACAGAAGCTATTATACTTCACATTCTTCATGCTTTCAATAGCTTTGGGAAATGCAGCTAGCATACGTAATAGTTGTGATAAAAGCGAAATGGTTTTCAGAGACAGTGTCCGAGTACAGACAACGTGAATGTGTAGTGACCATTCTCTTCAGACACACCAAATCTGTGAACACGTTTTTTAAATTGTATTTTCAATGTCATGCTTTCTCCTCCAGGGGAGGCTAAAGATCCTTGAATTTCCAAGAATAAAATATCTATATAAATAAAAATGTAATGTTCGTTTGTGGGATTAACAGAACTCAAAAACCACTGGACCAATTGACACCAAATTTGAACAGAATACGCCTAACAACCCAATGAGTGACCATCACTCCAAAAAAAATGATTTTGTCATTTGGGAGTTGTAGTTGCTGGGATTTATAGTTCACTTACAATCAAAGAGCATTCTGAACACCACCATTGATGGAATTGAACCAAACTTGGCACACAGGACTCCCATGACCAACAGAAAAAAACTGGAAAGGTTTGGTGGACATTGACCTTGAGTTTGGGAATTATAGTTCACCCACATCCAGAGAGCACTGTGGACTCAAACAATGATGGATCTGGACCAAACTTGGCATGAGTATTCCATATGCCCAAATATGAACACAGATGGAGTTTAAGGGAAATAGACCTTGACATTTGGGAGTTGTAGTTGCTGGGATTTATAGTTCACCTACAATCAAAGAGCATTCTGAACTCCGCCAATGATGGAATTGAACCAAACGTGGCAGGAGTCCATGACCAACAGAAAACACTAGAACGGTTTGGTGGGCATTGACCTTGAGTTTGGGAGTTGTAGTTTACCTACAGAGAGCACTGTGGACTCAAAGAATGATAGATCTGGACCAAAATTGGCACGAATATTCCATATGCCCAAATATGAACACAGATGGAGTTTGGGGAAAATAGATCTTGACATTTGGGAGTTGTAGTAACTGGGATTTACAGTTCACCTATAATGAAAGAGCATTCTGAACCCCCCAACGACAGAATTGGGGCAAACTCCCCACACAGAACCCTCATGACCAACAGAAAATACTTAAGGCCATCCAGTCCAACTCCCTTCACCAGGGAAAGAAAATGTAATCAAAGCCCTCCTGACAAAGGGCCATCCAGCCATAGATATAGATAGATAGAATATGAATTCCACACAGAGATATAGTATCCTAGATTTAAAAGGGACTCCTAAAGGAGGACAATGTTATGTTGCGTGTTCCAGAGGAGGCAAACCAGATAATCTTCACATCAACACTAATAAAGAAACAGCAAGAAATACTATTTACCCACAAGCATCAAGAAATTACATATATTAGAAACCAACACTTTCTAATTACGTTATTTTCCAGATCACCAGACTGGGCCACAGCAACGCCTGACAGGGCACAGCTTGTATTTAATAAGAACCTAAATATTGCAGCCTAAAAGCACTAGATCCTGTCTAATTAGAGCCAGTCCTGGTTAGTTGTTGGATGGGAGATCACCAACAAATACTATGTACTGTTAATTATGTTTCAGAAGAAGGAATTAGTAAGTCGATAAACAATTTGGTTGAGTTCTCCCACTTATAGGCATACATGCATACAATCGACGGGGTTTTTACATATTTTCCCCTTTGCTTGATTTATTGTCTTTTTTGCTTGATGTATTGTCTCGGTTTTTATAATAATTCATTTATTATTTTATAGTTGTTTCCAATATTGCGTTCTGCTTGAGTTCAATGACTTTGTTACTTTAATTCCATCATTCTGCATTTTAATTATTTTATTAAAAACAAAAAAGACCCCCAAATAGACAAAAGTTTGTTTGAGGGATTAACAGAACCAAACCCTTCTGGTGTTTTCTATTGGGAGTCATGGGAGTCCTTTGAGCTAAGTTTGGCCCAATTTCATCATTGGTGGAGTTCAAAATGCAATACAATTTCCCCTGTCTCCCTTACCCACCAAAATCTACACTATATGTATACACATAAATGCATATATATTTGAATAGAGTTTACAATATCCATTCCCACAGATCTATGAATGCATGTCTTGCTGGAGCAGCACTGGTCAATGAGTTGCTTCACTCCAGGAAAATGCTTCCCTCATCACGTTCTTCCTCCGCTTCCCAAATGCCATACAGGTTGCAGCATCTATAAAGGGTGTGATTGGATAATAATATTTGATCAGCAGTCCTATTAGAGAGATGTGAGACATTTCAAAATGTTTTGTGGGAGGCTTCTCTCATATCTTCACATGGGGAGCTGGAGCTGATAGAGGGAGCTCATCCGCGTTCTCCCTGGATTCGAACCTGCAACCTGCCAGTCTTGAGTCCTGCCGGCACAAGGGTTTAACCCACTGCACCATCCAGGTGTCTGGGTGAAAAGGTGTCCCACAGCTGGGGTGCAACACCAGGAGCCCAAAAGGTGCAAGATGGCAATTTATTTATTTATCGTGTCATCAGCAACCAGAACATTGTATTACATTTCTAACAGAACAAAACAAACAAACAGATAAAAAAACACAAATTTTGCAAACTTGGTAGTTGATTAAATGTCCTTTGACCAGTATCTGGCCACTTGGAGTGCCTCTGGTGTGGCTGCAAGGATCTCCTCCATTGTGCATGTAGCAGGGCTCAGGTTGCATTGCAGCAGGTGGCCTGTGGTTTGCTCTTCTCCGCACTCGCATGTCGTGGATTCCACTTTGTAGCCCCGTTTCTTAAGATTGGCTCTGCATCTTGTGGTGCCAGAGCGCAGTCTGTTCAGCGCCTTCCAAGTTGCCCAGTCTTCTGTGTGCCCAGGGGGGAGTCTCTCATCTGGTATCAACCACGGATTGAGGTACTGGGTTTGACCCTGCCACTTTTGGACTCTCGCTTGCTGAGGTGTTCCAGCGAGTGTCTCTGTAGATCTAAGAAAACTATTTCTTGATTTAAGTCGTTCACGTGCTGGCTGATACCCAAACAAGGGATGAGCTGTATATGTCTCTGCCTTGGTCCTTTCACTATTGGCTGCTACTTCCTGGCGGATGTCAGGTGGTGCAATACCGGCTAAGCAGTGTAATTTCTCCAGTGGTGTAGGGCGCAGACACCCCGTGATAATGCGGCATGTCTCATTAAGAGCCACATCCACTGTTTAGCGTGGTGAGATGTGTTCCACACTGGGCATGCGTACTCAGCAGCAGAGTAGTATAGCGCAAGGGCAGATGTCTTCACTGTGTCTGGTTGTGATCCCCAGGTTGTGCCAGTCAGCTTTCGTATATTTTTTCTAGCGCCCACTTTTTGCTTGATGTTCAGGCAGTGCTTCTTGTAGATCAAGATGGCAATGAGAACTCACCCTCAGGTAATCCCAGGACTACCCAGTAGTGAGTCCTCACAGGCCCAATACCCCATTAAATTCGGGCCTTTCAGGAAGACTTGTATCTAATGGGGTATCTAATTAATTCAGAACAAACCAGGGAAATCCTGGTTTGTTCTGAATTAATTTGGTTTTGCTGGAGGCATCGTCGGGATGCCTCCAGTAAACTGAGCCAGGACCTGGTTTTTGGGTCTGTCTGGATGAGCCCCTTGAGCCAGAGAGCACCGATTGAGGTGGGATCGAGTAATTGTATGTTGGAGTTGTTTCATTCCAGGTCCCACAGCAAGCTACAGAAGGCCAGAGATTCTACTTAACCTCTTGATGACTTTTGGAATTTTAATTGCCACTTACCAATTCTATCCCTACAGCTAGCAGAACCTGTTGCTCCGAATATTCAGGTGGAGTCCTGGGAAGACAATCGGCTTAGCTAATAAACAAATCCATAATAAATATAAGCTATGCAAGCACCACCTAACAAATCTTAAGAGCTCACTGACTGAGAGGAGCAGAATGCTGTAGGACTAATTTGGGAGGGGGGCGGGGTTTGCTAACCTAATCTGTGACACCCACGTGTCACCGTTGTCTTTGAGCTTCCAGTGCCCCAGTACAATGTGCAAGCCCAACACGAGGTGTTGCAATTTGTGGTACAGGCAAATGAATTAGTCACAAATACCCTAGTGGGTGAGGTTTGTGATAAGAGAGAGGTGAAGATCAGATAAACAATTGATAATGCTACCAGGATGTAGTCACTAAATTTAGCTAATTGGATGTCACACCATTAGTCTCAAATCCTACACACACACATCTATTTGGCATAGGCATGATAAAAATGCAGAGCAATTGATACTTTTTTGGGATATGCATGACTAGTTGTTTAGGGACATTAAATAAATGTATGAGAGATATATGAGAATGTATGTGAAGGTGGATCAAATTTTGTGACTAGAACTAGAGGCTACAGAGGTGCTTGATTTAAAAGTTTGTAAGGTTTTCACCATTTTTTAACTGAAACCGAAGGCATAATTCAATATTGCATGGGAGACCCATCACTAAATTTCCTGATGTAATTTTATTTTATATATATCTATATCTATATAT
>NW_026847438.1:125828092-125906610 GCF_025583915.1 Anolis sagrei ordinatus
ATTACATTTCTAACAGAACAAAACAAACAAACAGATAAAAAAAACACAAATTTTGCAAACTTGGTAGTTGATTAAATGTCCTTTGACCAGTATCTGGCCACTTGGAGTGCCTCTGGTGTTGCCGCAAGGAGGTCCTCCATTGTGCATGTAGTGGGGCTCAGGTTGCATTGCAGCAGGTGGTCAGTGGTTTGCTCTTCTCTACACTCGCATGTCGTGGATTCAACTTTGTGGCCCCATTTCTTGAGGTTGGCTCTGCATCTCGTGTTGCCAGAGCGCAGTCTGTTCAGTGCCTTCCAAGTCACTCAGTCTTCTGTGTGCCCGGGGGAGTCTCTCATTGGGTATCACCCATGGATTGAGGTGCTGGGTTTGAGCCTGCCACTTTTGGACTCTCGCTTGCTGAGGTGTTCCAGCGAGTGTCTCTGTAGATCTTAGAAAACTATTTCTTGATTTAAGTCGTTGACGTGCTGGCTGATACCCAAACAGGGGATGAGCTGGAGATGTCTCTGCCTTGGTCCTTTCACTAGTGGCTGCTACTTCCTGGCGGATGTCAGGTGGTGCAATACTGGCTAAGCAGTGTAATTTCTCCAGTGGTGTAGGGCGCAGACACCCCGTGATAATGCAGCATGTCTCATTAAGAGCCACATCCACTGTTTTAGTGGTGAGATGTGTTCCACACTGGGCATGTGTACTCAGCAGCAGAGTAGTATAGCGCAAGGGCAGATGTCTTCACTGTGTCTGGTTGTGATCCCCAGGTTGTGCCAGTCAGCTTTCGTATATTTTTTCTAGCGCCCACTTTTTGCTTGATGTTCAGGCAGTGCTTCTTGTAGATCAAGATGGCAATGAGAACTCACCCTCAGGTAATCCCAGGACTACCCAGTAGTGAGTCCTCACAGGCCCAATACCCCATTAAATTCGGGCCTTTCAGGAAGACTTGTATCTAATGGGGTATCTAATTAATTCAGAACAAACCAGGGAAATCCTGGTTTGTTCTGAATTAATTTGGTTTTGCTGGAGGCATCGTCGGGATGCCTCCAGTAAACTGAGCCAGGACCTGGTTTTTGGGTCTGTCTGGATGAGCCCCTTGAGCCAGAGAGCACCGATTGAGGTGGGATCGAGTAATTGTATGTTGGAGTTGTTTCATTCCAGGTCCCACAGCAAGCTACAGAAGGCCAGAGATTCTACTTAACCTCTTGATGACTTTTGGAATTTTAATTGCCACTTACCAATTCTATCCCTACAGCTAGCAGAACCTGTTGCTCCGAATATTCAGGTGGAGTCCTGGGAAGACAATCGGCTTAGCTAATAAACAAATCCATAATAAATATAAGCTATGCAAGCACCACCTAACAAATCTTAAGAGCTCACTGACTGAGAGGAGCAGAATGCTGAAGGACTAATTTGGGAGGGGGGCGGGGTTTGCTAACCTAATCTGTGACACCCACGTGTCACCGTTGTCTTTGAGCTTCCAGTGCCCCAGTACAATGTGCAAGCCCAACACGAGGTGTTGCAATTTGTGGTACAGGCAAATGAATTAGTCACAAATACCCTAGTGGGTGAGGTTTGTGATAAGAGAGAGGTGAAGATCAGATAAACAATTGATAATGCTACCAGGATGTAGTCACTAAATTTAGCTAATTGGATGTCACACCATTAGTCTCAAATCCTACACACACACATCTATTTGGCATAGGCATGATAAAAATGCAGAGCAATTGATACTTTTTTGGGATATGCATGACTAGTTGTTTAGGGACATTAAATAAATGTATGAGAGATATATGAGAATGTATGTGAAGGTGGATCAAATTTTGTGACTAGAACTAGAGGCTACAGAGGTGCTTGATTTAAAAGTTTGTAAGGTTTTCACCATTTTTTAACTGAAACCGAAGGCCACAGCAACGCATGGCAGGGCACAGCTAGTATCTATATATATCTATATATATAAAATGCTCTGTGAATAATTAGTACCTTAAAAACAAAAGAACCAATGAACGAAATCACACCAAATTTGGCAACAAAACATCTCACAACACAAGGAGTGACCATCACTCAAAAAATTATGAGTTTGTCATTTGGGAGTTGTAGTTGCTGGGATTTATAGTTCACCTACAATCAAAGAGCATTCTGAACCACCAACGATGGAATTGAACCAAACTTGGCACATAGGACTCCCATGACCAACAGAAAATTCTGGAAGGGTTTTTGTGGGCATTGACCTTGAGTTTTGGAGTTGTAGTTCACCTACAACCAGAGAGCACTGTGGACTCAAACAATGATGGATCTGGACCAAACTTGGCATGAATACTCCATATGCCCAAATATGAACACGGATGGAGCTTGGGGGAAATAGACCTTGACATTTGGGAGTTGTAGTTACTCGGATTTATAGTTCACCTACAATCAAAGAGCATTCCGAACCCCACGAACGACAGAATTGGGCCAAACTTCCCACACAGAACCCCCATGACCAACAGAAAATACTTAAGGCCATCCAGTCCAGCTCCCTTCACCAGGGCAAGAAAACGTAATCAAAGCCCTCCTGACAAAAAGCCCATCCAGCCATAGATATAGATAGATAGGATATGATTCACACACTCACAGATATAGTTTCATAGATTTGAAAGGGACCCTTAAAGAAGGACAATTATATGTTGCATGTCCCAGAGTGGGCAAACCACATCAACAGTGACAAAGAAACAACAAGAAATACTGTTTACCCACAAGCATAAAGACATTATTATTATTATTATTATTATTATTATTATTATTATTATTCTTTATTTGTACCCTGCTAGCATCTCCCGAAGGACTCGATGCGGCTTACAAAGGCCAAGGCCTCAACACACAATATAACAATACAAAACCTAAAGCAAATTAAAAACAATTAAAGCAATATAAACAACAAGCAATAAACAATACACTAAAACACAACAAAACTGGGCCGGGCCAGAGTAAAGGGTACAGGATTAAAAGTGCTGATGTATATATGACATTACATATATTAGAAATCAACACTTTCTCATTACTTGATTTTCCAGATCAACAGACTGGGCCACAGCAACACGTGGCAGGGGACAGCTAGTAAAAATATAAAAATGCTCTGTGCATAATGAGTTCCTTAAAAACAAAAGAACCAATGAACGAAATCACACCAAATTTGGCAGCAAAACGTCTCACAACACAAGGAGTGACCGTCACTTAAAAAATTATGATTTTGTCATTTGGGAGTTGTAGTTGCTGAGATTTATAGTTCACCTATAATCAAAGGGCATTCTGAACACCACCAACAATGGAATTGAACCAAACTTGCCACACAGAAAATACTGAAAGGGTTTGGTGGGCATTGACCTTAAGTTTTGGAATTGTAGTTCACCTCCATCCAGAGAACACTGTGGTCTCAAACAATGATGGATCTGGACCTAACTTGACAGGAATACTCAATATGCCCAAATGTGAACACAGATGGAGTTTGGGGGACATAGACCTTGACATTTAGGAGTTGTAGTTACTAGGATGTATAGTTCACTTACAATAAAAGAGCATTCCAAACCCCACCAATGATGGAATTGGGCCAAACATCCCACACAGAACCCCCATGACCAACAGAAAATACTGTGTTTTCTGGTGGACTTGGGTGACCCTTCTGACACCCTCCTGGTGACCCCCCCCCCCCCGGGTCTTTATTTTCCAGGTTCAGAAATGCTGCCTTGAGCCCATCCAGTCCAGTCCAACTCCCTTCACCAGGGCAAGAAAACATAATCAAAGCCCTCCTGACAAAGGGCCATCCAGCCACTCACATGCACACATATATGTATATGACAGATGCAGTATCAAAGATTTGAAAGGGACCCCTAAAGAAGGACAATTTGCATGCTGCATGTTTCAGAGTAGGCAAACCAGACAATCTCCACATCAACACTAGCAAAGAAACAGCGAGAAATACTGTTTACCCACAAGCATCAAGACATTACATATATTAGAAACCAACACTTTCTCATTACTTTATTTTCCAGATCACCAGACTGGGCCACAGCAACGTGTGGCAGGGGACCGCTAGTTCTTTATAAAACAGCTGCAAACACAGTCAGTTTGGATCCTGGTTCTGCGAAAGAACCCAATTCACACACAAAATATGGCTCCATCTATGGCCCCTTCCATACAGCTGTATAAAATCCACATTGAACTGAATTATATGGCAGTGTGAACTCAGATAGTCCAGTTCAAACCAGATATTGTGGATTACCTGCCTGGATATTTTGGTTTAAATGGCAGTGTGGAAGGGCCCTATATTGCTGCCTCTTGGGTCATCTGCCAAGTGGGATATAAATTAAAAGAAACAAAGAAATAAATAGATAGATAATTTTTTTTTAGCCTAAGAGAAAAACAAATGAATGCCTACATTTTTTTAGCTGTATAGCCAATAATATATCTAGGACCTCTTCCACAGAGCTGAATAAAATCCCACATTATCTGCTTTAAACTGGCAGTGTGGACTCAGATAACCCAGTTCAAAGCAGATATTGTGGGATTTTCTGCCCAATATTCTGGGATATAGAGCTGTGTGGAAGGGCTCTTGGAGAAAGGTTGGATCTATTCCACAACACCCTTCTCTTTGTTGTATAGCCTCATGGCTGCTTCTGAAGAAAAAAATAATTTGTGAGATCCTGTCATAAGATGTAGTTTGGCCCTGATCTTTCTACTCACAGCCTAAGCCCATCATATCCACAGCTAAACCACCTATATGCATTACAAACCAATCCCATAACTGGGTTGTTGTAGGTTTTTTTGGGCTATATGGCCATGGTCTAGAGGCCAAAAAAACCTACAGCAACCCAGTGATTCCGGCCATGAAAGCCTTCGACAATACAATCCCCTAACATTCATCTCTTCATAGGTATGTAACTGTGAACTTTCCTGTCAACTTTAAAGAGTACTCAAATTTATCCTAGCTACTTCAGCATCAGTTTCTTTTATCCCCTCTTTCAGAAAAAGCTTTTCTTGTTAAATACCTAGCAGTCCTTAAAATAAATGCGACTTAGTGGAGTGTTGTGTAGTTTCTGGGCGGTATGGCTGTGTTCTAGCAGCTTTTTCTCCTGACGCTGCTTTTGCTTATGGCTGGCATCTTCAGAGCCTTCGACAACACCTGGAATATTGTGTCCAATTCTGGGCACCACAATTCAAGAGAGATATTGACAAGCTGGAATGTGTCCAGAGGAGGGACTAAAAGGATCAAGGGTCTGGAGAACAAGCCCTATGAGGAGCAGCTTAAAGAGCTGGCATGTTTAGCCTGAAGAAGAGAAGGCTGAGAGGAGACATGATAGCCATGTATAAATATGTGAGGGGAAGTCATAGGGAGGAGGGAGCAAGCTTGTTTTCTGCTGCCCTGGAGACTAGGATGCGGAACAATGGCTTCAAACTACAAGAAAGGAGATTCCATCTGAACATGAGGAAGAACTTCCTGACTGTGAGAGCCATTAAGCAGTGGAACTCTCTGCCCCGAAGCGTGGTGGAGGCTCCATCTTTGGAAGCTTTTAAACAGAGGCTAGGTGGCCATCTGTCGGGAGTGCTTTGAATGCAATATTCCTGTTTCTTGGCAGGGGGTTGGACTGGATGGCCCACGAGGTCTCTTCCAACTCAATAATAATAATAATAATAATAATAATAATAATAATAATAATAATAAACCTTTATTTATACCCCGCTACCATCTCCCGCAGGACTCGGTGCAGCTTACAAAAGGCTGAGCCCAAATACATCATAAAAACATAACAACAACAAAACAACAATAAATAACTCATAACAAAGCAAAACAATACAATAATTACATGACACATTTTAAAAACCTGTGGCAGGGCCAAATGTAAGGATTAAAATTTAAAATGCTGGGCATGTCCAAGGGAAATAGGATGGATATTTTAGGGATAGGTGGGCGTGCAGACAGTTCTAAGTCTCTTGTAAAGTGCACTTAGGACATATTGCTTAGGGTTCCTTATTCTGGGAAGGCACACTGGAACTTCCACATTTGCAAGCTCCTTCTAAAGACTGCCAACGTTGGGGCCTGCCTGATGTCCTTGAGGAGGGAGTTCCAGAGTCATGAGGCCACCACCGAGAAGGCCCTGTCCCTCTATGATTCTAACACATTAAATATGACTTAGTGCATTAGCAAAATATCTCAGTTATTCAAAAGAAGAGTCACCCCTAACCCAAACTAGCAGTTAATAAACCTCTTTCTTCTCTTTTTAAATTTCCACTTACACAAAACATTCCAGGAAGACCTACAAACACAAATTCTCTATTTGGCAACACTACAAACTACGCACAACCATGGATTGGATAACATTGCTACCTCTCCCTGAATTTTTATTATCTTTGTTTCAATTCTACTAACTATTCTGCTATTTTACTATCAAAAACCAATCACAATATACTCTCATTTTATCTCCAACAAAGTAATAAATGTATTTTTTAAAAAAGAGACCAATGTATTCTCCTTGATCAGCATTGCTGCTGTCCATTTACGCAAACTCATACATTTTCACCAATTGATCTTCTTTTGTTGGCACATTTGTATTTTTTCAAATTTAAGCATAGATTATTCTCACAGTTGTGATCATATGTTGAAGCATTCTTCCATATTTCTTTTGAAACAGGAACTCAACCATTCCCAAGAATTAAGAAAGTAACTCCATCCCATGTTTTCACTGTTTCCCTTTCTATGATTGCCAACTGCTCTAGATTAATTTTACTGAAGATTAGAGAAGAAATTAGAAACAGAAACAATTGTGCAACAGATGCCAAGGTTTGAACTGGGCTGGGATCCAGTGCACAGTTGTTAACTGACCTGCCGCAAGTATTCAAGATCCTCATTATCGGCACCCATTAAGACTTGCATTCTTTGCCTCTCTTCCTTTTGCAAACCAGGAGAAATTCTCTCCTAGAAACTAATGCTATACATTGCAAGGGAGAACCGTAAATAGAGCCCCTGAAATATTTCCCCAGAATAAAGTGAACAAAGAAGCCACGAAAGAAAGAAATAATCACAAATGGGAAGCAGTTATGTGAAGCACAAGTAAAACTGTGCTGACAAGGTTCTGCTGACAAAGGTAACACAGTTTATTCATTCAGTATTATGGTGGGAGTAATCATAAGCCATATCTACTCCAAAATTATATATGCTTAAGCACATGAATGTCAGTGGGTATAGTGTACTTTCTTGCTGGGTTTCTTTAGCAACTCAAAGCTAATACATTGAATTTTCAATTAATTCACTAATCTATATGAAATTTATTTATTTACTAGCTGTACCCACCATTCTTTGCTGTGGCCAACCTGCCCTCACGCTTTCTCTCCTTCTTTCTTTCTCTTGTTCCTTCCCTCCCTCTTTTTCTTTCCTTTCTTCTTTCTTCCTTCTCTGTTTCTTTTCTCGCTTCCTTTGCTCTTTGGTTCCATCCTTCCTTGTCTCTTTCCTTCTCTTCCTTCCCTCTTTCTCTCATTCCTTCCCTCTTTCACTTTTTTATTCCCTTTCTCTTCCTTCTCCTTCCTTCTCTCCTTCCCTCCTTTTTCCTTCTTTCTTCCTCCTCTCTCTTCCTTCCTTCTTATCTTCTTTCTTCCTTTCTCCTTCTTTTCTCTCTCTCCATCTTTCCCTCCTTCTTCTCTACTTACTTCCTTCTCTATCCTTCTTCTTCCTCCTTCTTCCTTTCTCTCTCTTCCTCTTTCTTTTTTCTTTTCTTCCTCCCTTTTTCTTCCTTCCTTCTTTCTCTTCTCTCCTTCTTTCTCTCCTTCCTTCTCTACTTCCTTCCTTCTTACTTCTTCTTTCCTTCCTTCTCTCCTTCCCTCCTTCTTTCCTCTTTCTCCCTTCCTTCTTCCTCCTTCTCTGTCCTTCTTTCTTTCCTCCTTCTCTTTCTCCTTCTTTCTTTCTCTCCTCCTTCTGTACCTTTCCTTCCTTTTCTCCTTCTCCCTTCTCTCTCCCTCCTTTCTACCCTTCTTTCTTTCTTCTTCTCCCTCCTTCTCTCCTCTTCTTCCTTCTCTTCTCTTTTTCTTCCTTCTTTCCTTTCCCCTCCTTCTTTCCATTCTCTCCCTCTTTCTCTCTTCCTTCTCTACCCTTTTTCTTTCCTTCTTTCTCTCCCCTCCCTCCTTCTTCCTTCCCCCTTTCTGTGTGTGTTTTGTGTGTGTGCACGCATGCGTTGTAATGCAATTTTTGGTTTTTGGCTTTTTAAAACCCTTCTCCTGTGTTTTTCAGTGTTTTTATGAGTGAAGGACATACATTGGGTTGTTAGGTGTCTTGTGTCCAAATTTGGTGTCAATTTGTCCCGTGGTTTTTGAGTTCTGTTAATACCACAAACGAACATTACATTTTTATTTATATAGACTAGCTGTACCCGGCCACGCGTTGCTGTGGCCCTCAGCAAACAGAGGATTTGCAGGCATGAAGCAATCTGGGCTAGGGAACTCCTCCCACCAAAGGCTTCCTGCTGGCTAGTAGAAGCCAGGCTGTTAAGGTGCAAGGTGGTAAAGTAATGAGAAGCAGGCACTAAAGCTGCAAGGCTTTTCAGTTATATTCATGCTGGCCAAAACATTTAAAAAAAGCCTCTTTGAAACAGAGGCTGGATGACCATCTGTTGGGGATGCTTTGAATATGATTTTCCTGCTTCTTCACAGAATGGGGTTGACCTGGATGGCCCACCAGGTGCCTCCCAACTCTAGGACTCTCTGATTCTATATCCTTTTCTTTCTTTCTTTCTTTCTTTCTTTCTTTCTTTCTTTCTTTCTTTCTTTCTTTCTTTGTTCCTTCCCTGCCTCTTCCCTTCCTTTCCTCTCCCATCCCTGCCTCCTTTCCCTTCCTTCCTCTTTCTTTCCTTCTACCTTTCCTTCCATTCATAATCTTCTCTTCTCTTCACCAATCCTTTTCTTCCTTTCTTCTCTCCTTTCCCTTTCTTTCCCCTCCTTCCTCCGGGACAGTTTGTAAGGGTTTTTAAAGGGGTTGGTGGTGGTGGTGAAAGGGGGGATGTGGAGCCCAAGTGGGAGTTGCTGGCCTTCTCATCACTACCCGGGGGGGGCGGGGGGGCAGCCGGCTTGCCTTGAAATCCTCTCGTCTTGGGGGAAGAGTTGCCTGGTAGCCATGTGGGCCTCATGGTGTGGTGGCTCCAGCTGCTGCCAGGGCTTGCCTCGCCAAACCCCCATCCCTCTGTTGGGCCAGCCTTCTCCTTCGTTCCCTCTTTCTTTTCCTCAATCCCTCCCCTCCCCAAAAGAAAAAGGACTCTGCCTTCCTGCATGGAAAGGGACTCCATGGCAAGCCTTCTCTTCCCTCACAATGGTTGGTGCTTCATTCTTCTCGCGCAATGGGGAGAGGGGCTTTTGCGCATGCTCTGTAAGGCATTTTCCTTTTGGGGGAGTTTTAAGTTATTTTCCCTTCATTTTTATGTGTTTTTTTGTTTGAAAGACATAGATCGGATTACAATGTGTTTTGCTGCCAAATTTGGTGTCAATTCGTCCAGTGGTTTCTGAGTTCTGTTAATCCCACAAACGAACATTGCATTTTTATTTATATAGATTTGGCCAGTCATATGACCACAATTCACTAACCATTTATGCTCTATGCAATCCCCAGTAGAAATATATATATTGCTGATGACTTTATGCTGTAATACAAGGGTTCTCAAACTGTGCTCTGCAGAGCCCTTGGGGCTCCGCAGGTGATAGTGAGGGGCTCCACAGTGCCATGCTGCTTTCCACCTTCTCCTCTTTCCTCCTTCTGAGAAATGCAGAGAATCAAAGTTTTTTTTTAAAATATCTTTATTGCAAAAAAATTTCAATACACATTTAAAACATCAGAAAGTGTCGGGCAATTCAGGGGGGGAAGGATAGGGGAAGGCTGGTAATGTAGGGAGGTGAAGGTAGTGATTATGACTGAGATTGGTCGTGGGGGAAAGGGGGGGGGAGGATAGATGGGGATATAAAATACAACGACTTCCAGGTTGAACAGACAGGTATTCCTCTCTTGTATAACAAACATATTGACTGATAAAACATCAGCCCTCATCCTATACTATTTTCAGTTTCTTCAAGTATTTTTTATATCTTCTCATCAATGTATTTCTTAAAGTTACTCCAGTCTGTACTTTTCTTTTTACTTCCATGAGCTCTTAGTCTCTGAGTTAGGAGGTCCATGTTCATCACCTCGTATGATTTTATTGACCACTGTTCTGTTGTAGGGACTTCTCTGGATTTCCAGAGTCTGGCCAGTTGGATTCTGGCCGCTGTAGAAAGGTGAAAAAGAATCTTACTTTCATTACTGTTTGAATCAAATTCATCATCCGTTAGACCTAAAAGGTAATACTCGGGTTTTAGTGGAAATTTCTTTTTCAAAATTTTCTCTATTTCCCTGTGGATCGTGCACCAAAAAGTTTTAACCTTTTTGCACCCCCACCACATATGAAAAAAGGTGCCAACATTTCTTTTACATTTCCAACATTTTGCCTCTAGTTTCCCTTTGCTGAATTTGGCTAGTTGTTCCGGGGTTAAATACCATCTAAAAAACAGTTTATACCAGTTCTCTTTATAGTCATTAGAATACATACATTTTAATTTCTCAGACCAAATTCTCTCCCATTCCTTAAAGTTAATTGGGCGTCCTATGTCCTTCGCCCACTTCACCATATTTTCTTTCACTTGTTCTCTTTCTGTTTCCCATCTCAATAACACTTGGTATATTTTCCGTGTATGTTTTCCCTCCGAGTTTATAATTCCTTCCCAGAAGGGGGTTCCTGTTTCAAAACCGATCTTATGGTCTGCATTATAACTTTCTCTTATCTGGTGATATTGAAACCAGGAAAGTGTGTGATCATACTTTTTTAGTTCTTCCTGAGATTTCAGATATGGATTGTCTGGGGTGCCTTTTATTATCTCTTTATAGGTCAGCCATTTATCTCTACCAGCTCCTCTAATTTGACTGGCTTCATTTGGTGAGAACCAGAGTGGGACTTTTACGTGGAATTTACTCTTGTATGTTTCCCAGATTTTTATGAGAGGGGATCTTACAAAATGATTCTCAAAATTTCTGTCCTTTTTTGCTTTCCCTCTCCATAAGTAATTATGCCAGCCTTGCATGATATCATGCCCCTCCAGCGCTAACAGTTTTTTCTCCTTAAGACTAATCCATTCCTAAACCCAACATAGAGCTGATGCATCGTGATAAAGTCGTAAGTTAGGTAGTGCTAATCCACCCCTACTTTTATTGTCACATAAGTTAGTGAAGCTTACTCTATGTTTTCCCCCTTTCCATATAAACTTTAGGATATCTCTGTGCCAAATATCAAACGTTTTTCTTGTTTTGATGATGGGTATGGTCTGGAACAGATAGAGCAGATCTGGGAGGACGTTCATTTGTATTGCCACTATCCTCCCCAACAGGGAGAGTTTTAGCGGCTCCCATCTCCTCAGTTTTTCTTTTATCGACTGCCATTTTTTCTCATAATTATTCTTGTAGAGTTGCGTATTTTTGGCTGTTAATATGACTCCCAGGTATTTAACCTTCTCCACTATTTTGATTTCAATTTTTTTTGAAGCTCCTCTACTTTCTTTTTAATAATGTTCTTTGTTAGCATTTGCGTTTTTTCTTTATTTATTCTCAGTCCCGCCACTGACCCATATGATTCCAATTCTGACCACCACTTCTCTATGGTATTGATAGGATCTTCCAGCACACAAACGATATCATCGGCGTACGCCCGAATTTTGAATTTATACTTTCCTATCGTTAGCCCCTTTAGATCTTCGTTTCTCCTTATGTTGTTCATTAGTAGTTCTAAGGTCATTATAAAAATCAAAGTTTTGACCTGCCGGAAACAGTAGCAGCAGCAGCATCCTCCCAGGGCACAGACCCTTTCCCTCCACCTCCCTCACTACCCAGACTCTTTTTCTCACCACCCAGACCCTTCCCCCCACTTTTGTAAGGAATGAATGTGTGAATGCATTGAGAAGAGGAGAAGAAACAGGCCTGAGGAAAATACAACATGGAGTTTGCGCAAAGCATGATATGGGTCGGACTTGGCAAATGAAACGAGGAGGCAGTAAGGCATAGCTGAACAACAATGAACAATAAGGTGTACGGCCAAGCATGTAAGGAGTGGAAGGTGTGTGCAGGAGGTACCTCATAAGTCATATGGCTTGGAATGTGGATGTCTTGAACCCACAAGAACAGGACAGCATGTTCATTAAAGAAGAAAGATTGGTTTTGGCCTATAAATGCAGAGGACTCCAAGAGTATGCAGGCTTCCTGATTTGTAGCAACTAGGAATGTCCACATCTTCTTGGAAGAAGGCTGATCATCTTTGTCCGGAGAAGGCCTATGTGTTTGTGTGAATGTTTGGAATGTGTGCATGAGAGCATTCTGATGTGATCCTGAAATCATGGAGGAATTTAAAAGGGTCTGGCCCTGAAGGAGAGACCCTATGGGTCCACCAAAGGGGGCTCACTACAATGGTGAGCAAAGAGAAGCCCAATTTAAAAGGTTTTTCCTAAGTTCCCAAAAGAAGTCTCACCAAAGTTGAAGGAAGCGCCACCGAGATGATTTTATTGCGATTCAGCTGAAAAGGATGCAAAGCAGCAATATTTCGCCAAGCTGAACATAACATGTGTACAAATAAAAGCCTTTTTTATACAAAAACAGAGTTGCCAGGTTTGAATCTCCCATTCCCCGCCCCTCTGCCGGCTCGACGATGACTGGCTGGCACTCTACAGCTGGGAGGAGGCTTGGCCACCTCCTGAGTGCCTGGGCCAATCGCTGGGATTCTGCCACCTCGGCGTCCTGACAAATCAGGAGAGAGGGAGGCGGGACAAGAGGGAAACAATGGATTCTTGAGAGGATTATGGAGGTCGGAAATGTCCATGCGGCCAGTGAGTCCTGGGGCCTGCGAGCCAGCCATTCCTATTGTCATTGCGTGGCTGCAATAAACATTGATATTTGGCGATTTTGCCAAAATCCGGATTTTTCCGGTGCGGAGATATGGGAACAATGGGGAACTTTGGCTGAAGTCTTTAGTGAAAGAAAAGTTGAATGGGTGACAGATTAGGATGAGGTGCGGCTTTCCAAAGGCCTCCTCCATCCTATTGAGATATGATCATAATTGCCAAATGACCGCTTCCTCTGGGGGACCAACTCTGAACCCAGAGGTCACGGTCCTTTGTTATTGTCCATGCAAATAGTGTCTTTTGATAAGGTTCTTTTTCAACTGGAGATTTCCTTCTTTCCAGGGTCACGCAGGGGTGGCTGCCTTGTATTTTTTATACATTTTTCAATAAAGGGGAAATTGGGCAAAAGGGTCAGGAAAAGGTCAGATACACAGGGAGGAATATAGAAATATAGAAATCATGTTATAGAAACATACCCACTTATTCCTCCCACCAGAGTCCCATAGAAGTTCAAGAGAGCACATAAGTGTAAAGGGAGGTGGTTTCTCGTAATAAATGTGCTACCTTCTGATATATATGAAACCTAGGGGCATACAACCTTGATTAAATGTACACACTATCTAACATGGGAAGGCTCCTTGTTGTTGTTAGTGTCTAGACAAACTGACCAAGGCTTAACCCTTATTATCCAGTCTGCTGTCCTTGTCCTTAGCAAAACTATAAGTTACTATCTTTTAATCGGGGGGGGGGGGTCATGTTCAACTTCAATTCTATGGTGATTGTATTTCAATAAATAGTGAATAGTGTTACTGACTCAGTAGTAGGGCCACAAAAGTATTTGAATTTTTCCATCTGAGACACACCTGGGCTCCTGATGGTCCCCCATCTCACAAACAAGGGACTCTCTTTCCCCCTCATGGATATTTCCCTTTATGGACCTTCCTATGAATAATATGAACTATGGACACTGGGGGAACGTAGTTGGGTTTACTCTCTGTGTTATGATTTCTATATTTTCATATTTTCTCCTGTATTTCTATATTTCCCTTCATGTATTTGACCTTGCCCTGACCCTTTTGTCCCCTTCTCCTCTCCTTAAGGGAAATCTACAAGGAAGCTGCCTTTCCTCTGGAAAAGCAATCAGCAATCATGAAAAGACCCTTATCTTTGGACATTCTTTGCATGGACAAGAGTAAAGGAAATCCTTTTGACTTCGGAGTTGGGCCACCATTAGTATTTCCATTTGGCAGACTTTTTAATCATATAACAATGAGGGGAATATGACCTTAGGAACATCCTCTTTTCCTCCAAGCCGTTTTTCTTTCAAACCTCTCCACAAAGAACTTCCACCCTTTGTGTCATATCTGATGGCGACAGGAAAACTCGGATTTCTTTAACATATGTTTATTGCCTTCACTCACGAACACAATAGAGTGGCTTGGCTGGCAGACCCCCACCCAGATCTCACTAAGCCCCAGGGACAATTTTGTCATAATCCACTCAGGAACGCATTGAGTTCGCTCGGCCCGCCTCGCTCCCTCCTGATTCGTTGAGACGCCAGAGCGGTAGAAGCCTTCTCATTGGCCCTGACGCACTGCAGCGGCTCCCTGATTGGTCCAGACGTGTCGGGGGCGGACGAGCCCCCTCCCAGCTGCTGGCGCGTCAGCCAATCACAGCAAAGACCGGCCGGGGGGCGGAAGCGGGAGATTTGAACCACACAACTCTGTATTTCTATAAAAATAGCATTTATTTCTCTAACCACATGCTCTGCTTGGCGAATGATTGCCGCTCTGCATCCTTTTCAACTGAATCGCTAATAAACCTCGGTGGCACCTCCTTCCACTTGGTGAGACCTTTTATTGGGAAAAATCAGGGATTGGGTGGTTCTCTCTGTCTTGCCAGGGTAACAAACTCTTTAAGGAGTCTGACTGGTCTCTGCCTCCTGGCAAAGACCCCTAAATTCCAGCTCCATAACATCCCAAGATATTTTGGCCTTCTACTCCCAGAAATCCTAACAGCTAGTAAACTAGCTGGGGTTTCTGGGAGTTGTAGGCCAAAACACCTGGGGACCCACCGGTTGAGAACTACTGATATAGAGAGTTAAACTGTTAGCATAACAAAGAGAATGGAGATTTTCCATTGGGAACAATATAGCTGTAATCTATTCACAGTGGCTGATACAATAATATATTGATAGATTGATTGAGAGAGAGAGAGAGAGAGAGAGAAAGGTTTCCTATGTGACTTTGTAACTTTAGCTTCCATAGGAAACTCTATTCCAAGTTTCCAAACATTGTACTGTTGAAGGCTTTCATGGCTGGAATCACTGGGTTACTGTAGGTTTTTTCGGGCTATATGGCCATGTTCTAGAGGCATTATCTCCTGACGTTTCGCCTGCATCTATGACCTCACAACCTCTGAGGATGCTTGCCATAGATGCAGACAAAATGTCAGGAGATAATGCCTCTAGAACATGGCCATATTTCCAAACATTTGCCTCCATAGCTTTTATTCTTGGCCACATCCTTCTTCATGTCACAACTACCAACGGCTCCTTCCTGTCATGGTACAACATCTCTGGCTCTGAGTCCTTGTGACATATTATGGTGACAACATCTTTCTTCACAAGCGGTGTCTCTCTGCCCCTCTTCCAGACTTTTTTGCTCTGATATCTGTTGTCCCTATCTTTATGACTCACATTGTTGTTTCTTGCTACACAGCATTCTGTGTTATCCTGGTCAAGCTTCCAGCCTGAAGGCTGTCTCACATAGCTTCTCCTGAATATGGAAAGGGAATGAGCTATTATTGAGTAAAAGTTGGGTAATCCAAATTATCAGGTGTCTGGAGCACATTTCCTATGAACAAATTACACAGTTTTCGAGGCTTTTCGGTTTAGAAAAAAAATGAAGAAAGAGACATTAAGACAGTTTGCAAAATTAGGTATAGTCTGGAAAAGGAAGAGAGATATTGTTGTTTTCATCTTTTATAATACCAGAATTCAAGTGAACCTGATTGAAGGGAGACTTTGGTCAGGCAGAAGATGTGCTTTATTTCATGGCAGTACTCACTGTCACAAGATATGGCAAGGGCCACAGTTTAAGTGGCTTTAAAAAGCACTTAGACAATGGATTATAAATCTATTGGTAGCTCCTAGTAATGTTGTCATTGAGGGCATCCCAGGCCCCTGCCTTCAAGCTGGTGTAACCAGCAGCAGGGAGTTCCACAGTTCCTGGATGCATAGATTGGGCTAAACTGATGAAATGTGCCCCAACAGCAAGCTCAACCAGGGACTCTGCACAGCCGTAGGCTCTTTCCTTTCACTTCCCTACCAAGCCCCAACTTTGTAACAAATCCCCAAATAAAGATTAATGAAATTGCAACTTTTAACTCTCTAGCTTGATACTTTGTGTCTCTTCTTGCTTGAAACTATCCCAATGCATGAAACTAACCTTTTCCGGGCCGCGGGAGACTGCAGGCCTGCCCGGAATGCCTTCCTGGCGTTCCGGGGAGGCCGAATCTGCGCTTCCGCAAACCGCGGATACTGAAACCCCCCTTCGGGGCCCCAGTATCCGCAAGATGGCGGATCGCCTCCATTTTGATGGCATATTTTTCCTAGCTTAATTCTAACACTATCTTGCTTTTGCATTTCAGGCTTCAACGTCTGGGGAATAATCATTTAAGTTTTAAGAATATATTTTACAAGAAACAGCTGATTGTCAAAAAGCCGGTTCCATTACTGCTGAACAGTACAGCATGTCCAGGATCAGCAGTAGTAAGGATAATTGATACCAAAACATTACTTCTGAGGAGATTTGTCACAAATATGATTGTTTTATATTACATAATTGCAATACAGACATAATATGTCAATAAATAGACTTTTGAGGGAACGTACTCATAATTCAAATCTTGAAACACACCTCAACCTGGTTTTCTTAAACTCGGGTTGACGTGGACTTTACCGCAGTGTGGAACCACCCTCAGTCACACAATTTACAAAACCCCTGATTTATATTCTGAACCCCACCAATGATAGAATTGGGCCAAACCTCCCACACAGAACCCCCATGTCCACCAGAGTGGGCCACAGCAAGGCATGACAGGGGACGGCTAGTGTTAAATAATTTGGTGGGTGAAACAAAGCTTTTGTACACTGAACCATCAGAAATCACTGCCACTGTCTTGGTTACCCAACGACTTCAGATTTGGGGGATTTTGGAATTTTTATAAGGGATGCTCAACTTGTATTAGAACATTGATGTGGGGACCCAGATCTCCCCAGAATAGACTCTGAAAGCATACCTTTTGAACACAACTTGTGAATTAGCATTTCACATTCCATTTGCTTAAGTAAGGAAAGTTAAGAGCAATGTAGGAACTGCAATATTATTTTGTAACATGGGGAACTTTTGTCCCAGTTCAAGCCATTCATGCCCTCTTCTAGGATTGTGTGTTGCTTCCCTACTGCAATTTCCTATGCCATCAGTCAGACAGCATTGTGTGAATCTCCCTTGCCCTTTTCAGCCATTTCAGTCCATTCTCTCCTCTCCCCATCCCAAGTTGTCAGGGCTTTTGTTGTCTCAATCACTCAGTTAACAGGGCCACTGACATTTTTATGTGGCAGTTTGTAAGGTGCTCATATTTAACACTGCAGTTTCTTTCAGTTGTCTTCTCCATTGTATACGGCCTCACTTCTCCTCTGGAAGCAACCAATATAAAGAAGAGGTGAACTGGTATAAGAAATAATGAAACTGTTGCTTCTTTTTGGGCTGAGACTGGAAAAGGCCAAAGCACTGGGATGATTGCAGTTCTATGGCTGCTTGTTTGTTTTTATGGCAGAATGAGTTCCGTGACTGCTGTGTTTCATTTCACTTTGAAAAGTACACACAGACCATGCTGGCAGCAACATTGTTCTGTCCGGGTAACAGGATGTGATAGGAATGTAAACAGGTTTCACTGACAATCTGGAATGTTGCCAAGAGAGAGTCCAGCTTGTTCCCAGGAGTGAACTGCAGAGAACAGAAGAAGCAATGGGGCAGATGTTGCCTTTTGCAAACTGGAGAACCCAGTCGTGGGTCTTGTCATGTTTCAGCTGAAGCCTTAATAGTTAGCACTCAGGCCCTTTCCATACTGCCATAGAACCCAGATCATCAAAACCGACAAACCACATTATCTGCTTTGAACTGGATTATATGTGTCTACAGTGGTGCAATACTGGCTAGACAATGTAATTTCTCCAGTAGTGTAGGACGCAGACACCCCGTGATAATGCGGCATGTCTCATTAAGAGCCACATCCACTGTTTTAGCATGGTGAGATGTGTTCCACACTGGGCATGCGTACTCAGCAGCAGAGTAGCACAGCGCAAGGGCAGATGTCTTCACTGTGTCTGGTTGTGATCCCCAGGTTGTGCCAGTCAGCTTTCGTATGATATTGTTTCTAGCACCCACTTTTTGCTTGATGTTCAGGCAGTGGGGGACACGAGAGAAGCCTCCCCGCAGGATTGTAAGACATCCGGGCATCCCCTGGGCAACGTCTTTGTAGACGGTTGATTCCCTCACTCCGGAATCGTTTACCAGAAGTGACTAGTAGCATGCAATCCATGGCTGATACCAAATGAGAGACTCCATCCTGGGCACACAGAAGATTGGGCAACTTGGAAGGCAGTAAACAGACTGCACTCTGGCACCACGAGATGCAGAGCCAACCTTAAGAAATGGGGCTACAAAGTGGAATCCACGACATGCGAGTGTGGAGAAGAGCAAACCACAGACCACCTACTGCAATGCAACCTGAGCCCTGCCACATGCACAATGGATGACCTTCTTGCAGCAACACCAGAGGCACTCCAAGTGGCCAGATACTGGTCAAAGGACATTTTTAATAGAATGCCAAGTTTGCAAACTTCATGGGTTTTTAAAAATACAATACAACTGTTTGGTTCGCTCCTGACACAATAAATAAAATAAATATCGGGTTTCTGCCTCTAGCAGGATTCTGGGGCTTGTAATTCTTTGAGGCCCAGGACCTCTCTGGTTGAGTGTTTTAAAGGCTCCCTTCCCTAAACTACAAGGTCCAGAATTTTTCTGGAGGGGGGCACACAGGATTTATTTATTTATTTATTTATTTCGAGGTTTTATATACCGACCCTCTCACCTTCAAAGAGGGATTCGAACCGGTTCACAACATGTGTTAACATACAAAAAATATACAATAACAACACAATGCCACTTCATTACACGATTAAAATATCAGCACCATACACATTATTTCAGATGGGATGCATACTCTGCCCACTCATAGGACCCCTCCACATATTCACATAACACAGAATATCAAGGTAAATAATCCACAATATCTGCTTTGAACTGAGTTGTCTTAAGTCCACACTGTCAGATAATCCAGTTCAACGTGTTTAGATAGCTGTGTGGAAGGGGTCTTAGGAGATCCATTAATAGATTCCCCCCCCCCCCTTATTCAAGTCCAGTCCAGCATCGGAAACTCTGCTTCTCTAATATAATGTATAATGTATTGTCGAAGGCTTTCCTGGCTGGAATCACTGGGTTGTTGTAGGGTTTTTTGGGCTATATGGCTACAATATCTGCTTTGAACTGGATTATTTGAGTCAACTCTGCCACATAGTCCAGTTCAATGTAGATTTTATACAGCTGTGTGGAAGGGGCCTTTGAGAACTCTTAAGCACAATGTGGGGCACCCTTTACACTGTCATATAATATCCAGATTATTTATTTATTTATTAATGCGCTTGTATACCGCTAATATCTCAGCCTAAATCGGCGACTCATTGCGGTTTACAACAATTAAAAAACAATATTCAATTTAAAAGCATACAACACATATACAATACAAGTTATTGGGCCACCAATAACAATCCCATGCATCTCGTAACTGAAATCGCAATCCAAAATTCATCGTCCATGATTACCATCCTTTAGTCATCAAAATTCGTTGCAACGGATTAACCGAATGCTTGTTTAAACATCCATGTCTTCAATCTTTTCCGAAACACCATCAGCGAGGGGGCTGATCGTACCTCTATGGGGAGGGTGTTCCAAAGCCGAGGGGCCACCACAGAAAAGGCCCTGTCTCTCGTTCCCGCCAGCCGCACTTGTGAAGCCGGCGGGATAGAGAGCAGGGACTCTCCAGAAGATCTTAGGGTCCTGGTGGGCTGATAGGCTGAGATACGTTCGGATAGATAAGTTGGGCCAGAACCGTTTAGGGCTTTAAAGGCCAGCGCCAGCACTTTGAATTGAGCCCGGTAGCAAATCGGCAGCCAGTGGAGCTGGTGCAGCAGAGGAGTTGTATGCTCCCTGCGCCCCGCTCCTGTTAGTATCATGGCTGCCGCCCGTTGGACTAATTGGAGCTTCCGGGCTGTCTTCAAAGGCAGCCCCACGTAGAGAGCGTTGCAGTAGTCAAGGCGGGATGTAACCAGAGCGTGGACTACCGTGGCCAAGTCAGACTTCCCAAGGTACGGTCGCAGTTGGCGCACAAGTTTTAACTGTGCAAATGCTCCCCTGGTCACCGCCGAAACCTGGGGTTCCAGGCTCAATGATGAATCCAGGATCACACCCAAGCTGCGAACCTGCGTCTTCAGGGGGAGTGCGACCCCGTCCAACACAGGCTGTAACCCTATACCCTGTTCGGCCTTGCGACTAACCAGGAGTACCTCTGTCTTGTCTGGATTCAATTTCAATTTGTTCGCCCCCATCCAGACCGTCACAGCGGCCAAGCACCGGTTCAGGACCTCGACAGCCTCCTTAGTAGCAGCCTCCTTTATCTGCTATAAAATGGATTATATAGAGATGGCACTGTAGACATATATAATCCAGTTCAAAGCAGATAATGTGGTTTGAAAAGGGCAGGGGAGATTCACACAATGCTGTCTGACTGATGGCTACGCTGGGGAGTAGCAACTAATAATGAAAGGACCAAGGCTGTGACATCTCCGGCCGACCCCCTGTTTAGGTATTAGCCAGCATGTCAATGATTTAAATCAAGAAATAGTTTTCTAAGATCTACAGAGACACTTACTGGAACACCTCAACAAGCGAGAGTCCAAAAGTGGCAGGCTCAAACCCAGAACCTCAACCAACGGCTGATACCCAATGAGAGACTCCCCCCTGGGCACACGGAAAACTGGGTGACTTGGAAGGTGCTGAACAGACTGCGCTCTGGCACCACGAGATGCAGAGCCAGAAATGGGGCTACAAAGTTGAATCCTCGACATGCGAGTGTGGAGAAGAGCAAACCACTGACCACCTGCTGCAATGCAACCACATGCACAATGGAGGACCTTCTTGCAGCAACACCAGAAGCACTCCAAGTGGCCAGATACTGGTCAAAGGACATTTAACCAACTACCAAACTCACAAGTGTTGCATTTGTCTGTTTGTTTGCTTTGTTCTGTTAGAAATGTGACAAATAAATAAACCAGAGGCACTCCAAGTGGCCAGCTACTGGTCAAAGGACATTTCCTAGAATACCAAGCCTGTAAACTTTGTGTTTTGATTGTTTGTTTTTAATGCAATACAACTGTTTTGGTTTGCTCCTGACACGATAAATAAATAGCCATGAGCCAGGCCCGTAGCCAGGATTTTGATTCGGGGGTGGGGGGCAGAGTGTAAAGAGGGTCTACCCTAGCAAACCTTTTGTATTGTTACCCCAATACCCCCATGCATATGGGATATATTGAGTATGGTGATCAGATCATGATACGAATAAACATAACAGTTTAAATAATGTCCCAGTAAGGCCTTTTCGCGGACCACCAGGAGAATTTCAGGGGGGGGGGGTCTGAAGCTCCTCAAGCCCCCCCCCCGGGCTACATGCCTGGTGAGCCTGCCACTTTTGGACTCTCGCTTGCTGAGGTGTTCCAGCGAGTGTCTCTGTAGATCTTAGAAAACTGTTTCTTGATTTAAGTCATTGGCCTTGTTCTGGAACAGCTGTTCCAGGAGCTCCAATTTTATTTGCTTTGAATTAAATGTTGGTTTGCAATCCCAGGCTTGGGATTTTGCAGCAGGGTGGCTTCCTGTTATAGTTTGCAATCATAGGGCAAGCCTATTATAGTTAGGATCCCTGGTCCCGCCCCTCTCTGGGTTTTTTGGAGGGAAGGGGCCATTTTTCTGTTAGTCTCAGCAAAGGAAGTCAATGCAGAGGATGTATACAGACGTCCTCTTGTGCAAAGGCTTCATCCCTTAAGACTTTCTGGGGGAGAACAGTCTTGAGAGCCTCTGAAGGTTCCCAAAGGTTCCGGGAATCTTCAGATTGGATCCAGCGGGACGCCAGGGGCCCTGAAAAGAAGCCTTTAGATAAATTTCCCTTATTAAACAGTCTTCATGAGGCTTGAGCTTAAATATAACAGTCTTTTATTACAGCCCTGAGGAATTCCGGAGGGAATAACAGCTCTAACCATCAAAGCAGCTAAGTGATTACAAGCCTTTTGATAGGTTCGCTCGGCATTGAGACATAGTTCAGTCCGGTAGTGAATCCACATCAATAAGGTTTAGGTTCACACAGGCCCGTAGCCAGGATTTCGATTGGGGGGGGGGGCTGAGTTTGTTTCGGGGGGGGGGGGGGGCTGAGTCTGAGTGAAAGAGGGTCTACCCTAGCAAACCTTTTGTATCATTACCCCAATACCCCCATGCATATGGGATATATTGAGTATTGTGATCAGATCATGATATGAATAAACATAACAGTTTAAATAATGCACCAGTAAGGCCTTTTCACGAACCACCATGAGAATTTGGGGGGGCTGAAGCCCCTCAAGCCCCCCCCGGCTACATGCCTGGTGAGCCTGCCACTTTTGGACTCTTGCTTGCTGAGGTGTTCCAGCGAGTGTCTCTGTAGATCTTAGAAAACTATTTCTTGATTTAAGGCATTGGCCTGCTGGCTGATATCCAAACTGGGAATGGATTTCGTTGTGTAAAGTTGAAAGGTTCCTAGCAGCTTGGCCCTCTTTTTGACTTGGCTTGTGCTGCGACTGGATGAGAAGCTCTGGAGGCGAAGTTAAGAGCTTCACCTCTTACACCTAACCTAACACCTCTCAACAAAAGATTTCCCCAGGCTCAGCTAGGCCTTCAAATGCTAATGAAGGTGGTCAGTTGAAACATTCATAGCTCCAGCAGAGAAGAGCCCTTTGCCCCACCACAGTCATTCCACAGATATATAAACCCATTTTCCTAACTCCAACAGACCTCACTACCTCTGAGGATGCTTGCCATAGATGCAGGCGAAACGTCAGGAGAAAATCTGCCTCCAGAACATGGCCATATAGCCCGGAAAAACCTATAACAACCCAGTGATTCTGAGCCATGAAACCTTCGACAATACATTGCACTATTATTTGCAATTTTTGGGGGGGGGGGGGGGGCTGAGTCTGAGTGAAAGAGGGTCTACCCTAGAAAACCTTTTGTATCGTTACCCCAATACCCCCATGCATATGGGATATATTGAGCATGGTGATCAGATCATGATATGAATAAACATAACAGTTTAAATAATGTACCAGAAAGGCCTTCTTGCGGACCACCATGAGAATTTCGGGGGGGGGGGGCTGAAGCCCCTCAAGCCCCCCCCCTGGCTACATGCCTGGTGAGCCTGCCACTTTTGGACTCTCGCTTGCTGAGGTGTTCCGGCGAGTGTCTCTGTAGATCTTAGAAAACTATTTTTGATTTAAGTCATTGGCCTGTTGGCTGATATCCAAACTGGGAATGGATTTCGTTGTGTAAAGTTGAAGGGTTCCTAGCAGCTTGGCCCTCTTTTTGACTTGGCTTGTGCTGCGACTGGATGAGAAGCTCTAGAGGCGAAGTTAAGAGCTTCACCTCTTACACCTAACCTAACACCTCTCAACAAAAGATTCCCCCAGGCTCAGCTAGGCCTTCAAATGCTAATGAAGGTGGTCAGTTGAAACATTCACACCTAGCTCCAGCAGACAAGAGTCCTTTGTCCCACCCTGGTCATTCCACAGATATATAAACACTTTTCCTCCTTCCAACAGACCTCACTACCTCTGAGGATGCTTGCCATAGATGCAGGCGAAACGTCAGGAAAAATGCCTCTGGAACATGGCCCTATAGCCCGAAAAAACCCACAAGAACCTAGCGATTCCAGCCATGAAAGCCTTCGACAATACACTGAAGTTAAGAGAGTTTTTACCGGGAAAGGGGGGGGAGGAGAGAGGCGCGCGCGACGCTCCTAATTGGACAGCTTCCTGCAGGCCCCGCCCCAAGGCGAACTTGGGGAGGGCTGTTCAGGGGCAAGTGGGAGGGGCGCGGGAAGCCCCCATTGGCCCGAGAGCACGCGACGGCGCTCGAGACGGTGGAGGGGGCGGGGCTTTCTTTGGGCTCCTCCCGCCGGCGAGGCCCCAACTGCACTTTGCCACTCACCCGCCGGCTGGACGGTGGCTGCTGCCCTGCTCTCTCTCCTGAGGGTCCCTCAGCCTCGCCATGCCTCGGAGCCTGGCCGCCTTCCCGCTCCTTCTCCTTCTGGCGGGGCCCGGGGCGCTGGGCGCGGGCCTGTACTCGCCCTTGGACCCGCTGGCCGTGCTGGGGGCCGACTCACTGGAGCGGCGCCTCTTCAACTCGAGCAGCGCCTGGGTGGTGGAGTTCTACGCCTCCTGGTGCGGGCACTGCATCCGCTTCGCGCCCACCTGGAAGCAGCTGGCGCGCGACATCCGCGGTAAGAGAGCGCGCGCGCGAGAGAGACTGAGGGAAAGAAGGGCGGCCAGAGTGTGCCTGCCAAGCCCTGGGAGGAGAGGCTGGAGGAGCTGGTCTGCAGAAGAGGAGGCAGGCAGTGTCTCAATATTCGAAAGGCTGTCCCCAGGAAGAGGAAGCAGGCCTGTGTTCTAGACTAGGACTCAATGGAGCAATGTATTCAAATGACAGGGATGGAGATCCCACTTGTGTGAGCTGTTCAGCAGTGGAACTCTCTGCCTCGAAGTGTAGTCTTGTAAACAGAAGCTGGATGGCTGTCTGTCGGGGCAACATTGATTGTGCTTTTCCTGCATGGCAATATAAATAAATGTAATGTTAGTTTGTGGGATTAACAGAACTCAAAAACCACTGGACGAATTGACACCAAATTTTGATACAAGACACCTAACAACCCAATGTATGTCCTTCACTCAAAAAAATGGATTTTGTCATTTGGGAGTTGTAGTTGCTGGGATTCATAGTTTACCTACAATCAAAGAGCATTCTGAACCTCATCGACGATGGAATTGAAGTAAACTTGGCACACAGTTCTCCCATGACCAACAGAAAATACTGGAAGGGTTTGGTGGACAGTGTCCTTTGGTTTTGGAGTTGTAGTTCACATACATCCCGAAATTACTGTGGACTCAAAACAATGATGGATCTGGACCAAACTCTACACGGATATTCAATATGCCCTAATGTGAACACTGGTGGAGTTTGGGGAAAATAGAATCTTGACATTTGGGAGTTGTAGTTACTGGGATTTATAGTTCACCTACAATCACAGAGCAGTCTGAACCCCACCAATGATAGAATTGGGCCAAACCTCCCACACAGAACCCCCATGTGGGCCACAGCAGCGTGTGGCAGGGGGCGGCTAGTTGTACTATAACATTATACTGTAATATTATTAGTAATATTGCATGTAATATAAATATATAATTATAATATAATACTATTATTAGTAGTAGTGAGTCTACTCTGTCATATAATCAAAGCAGATAGTCTGAATTTTATATGGCAGTGTAAAAGCCCCCAGTCTCTAGGGCTGCTGAAAGTGTGACATCTTTTCAAATATTTACACATGGCTATCAGGTCCCCTCAGCCTTATTCTCTCCAATCCAGTCTCATTGTTTTCTTTGAGTGATCACTTCCAGGCTATTTGCATAAGATTGCAGCTTTAAACTGTTGCTTCCTGCTTTTCCCCCTTTTGTCCAGTCTCCCCACACAATTAGGAAATACCCACTGTAGGCTGGAGCCCTCACGTATACAAACCTTTCATTTGCCTATGCCTTATATCCTTGCTTAGGCAAACCACGAATCCATGCTCAATCAGAGTTAACCTGGTCTTTGGGAGGAGGAAAACTTGATATCCCTTAAAATTGCAGGGAGAAGAACAACTTTTTTAGTAGAAAGAGTTGAAATATGTGCCATTTCTCCCCTTACTTACTGATTCCAGCTTCCTTCGTGCTGCCCTGCTGTGCTCTCTTCCTGTGCCAACCCCCCCCCCCCAAACTTTCTTGCTTTGCCCTCAGTTGTGCCGCTTTCCTAGAATTTCCTTTCCTCGCTTCTCTGTTTTTTGAAAAGAGTACTCACACCCAGTGCCAAGGCCACAGTCAGATGGTGAGCGCTTGGCTTAGTTGAGACCTGAACTGGCTTCTGGCATCACTTCATCCCTCTGCTTTCCTGAGTTAAGGAAACAGGTTCTTTAGCCATACCAGTTAGCTAGTTTTCTAGAACATCCAAGTTGGGAAAAGATGGTCAGTAGCTTTGGAATGAACCAAAATATCGACATGTATGATTTAAAGTTGGTTTCTGTATCCTGGTTCATTTGGAAGGCCTTAGCTGTAGCTTTCTGAACATAGTTTCTTGATGTGGATCAAAGCAGCTGTAGGGGACTGCACAAAGTAAGTCTGCTTCCCAGACACCTTCTACATTGTCATATAATCCAAATCATCAAAGCAGATCCATATTATCTGCTTTGAACTGATTATATGAGTCTACCCTGCCATAACAGATAATCTGCGTTTTATATGGCAGTGTAGAAGGGGCCTCCATTTATTAAAATGAGACTTGATTTTCCAAACCTGGCTGTGTATTAACTACTTATTGTAATGTTGTCCTCTTTCCGGATTCTGAGTTCAGTGCCTTTTTGTGTTAGTTATAAGTGTCTCTTACTCTGAGAAACTGGATTCAAAGTTGCAGTATATGTATTGACAAAGATATAAATCAGACTGCCACATGATGTGGGGTACTAGCAGGCCTCTGACTTCGATAGTTTTAGAAAGGGAAAAGGCAAAATGTATTCATCGCTGAGCCTGGAACCCCAGGTCTCGGTGATGGCTGGGAGAGCTTTTGCACAATTAAAAATTGTGTGCCAACTGCTCCTGTACCTTGGGAAGTCTGATCTGGCCACGGTAGTCCACACTCTGGTTACATCCCGAATAGATTACTACAATGCACTCTACGTGGGGTTGCCTTTGAAGACCGTTTGGAAACTTCAACTAGTCCAATGGGCGGCAGCCAGATTACTCACTGGAGCACCATATAGGGAGCAAGCCCCCCCCCCCCCCCCCCCCCCCCCCCCCCCCCCCCCCCCGTTACGTCAACTCCACTGGCTCTGCCGGTCCATTTCCAAGCACAATTCAAAGTGCTGGTCTTGGCCTATAAAGCCCTATACAACTCCGGCCCAACTTACTTGTCTGAACGTATCTCCCTCTATGTTCCGCCTTGTAGTTTTAGATCCACCAGGGAGGCCCTACTCTTGGTCCCACTGGCCTCGCAAACGCATCTGGTGGGGACGAGGGACAGGGCCTTCTCGGTGGTGGGCCTGCTTGTGGAATTCGCTCCCCAGTGAGATTAGATTGTCGTCCTCCCTCCTTTTCTTTAGGAAAAAACTGAAATTGTGGTTTTGGAACCAGGTTTTTGGTTAGCAGGCACAACTGCACTTTGGACATTGAATTGGACCATATGATGATTGCTATGATAATGGAAACGATAATGATTGTATAATTAATGTTACTGTTTTAATCTATTGTGTTTTTATGGTTTTATATTGTTATTTTGTGATATTGCAGCATCGAATTGTTGCCAATGTTAGCCGCTCTGAGCCCCCCCTCGGGGGTTGAGAAGGGTGGGGTAGAAATGTTGTAAATAAATAAATAATATAAGACAGTGGTGCCCCTTCTACACTGCCATAAAATCCAAATGATCAAAGCAGATAATCCACATTATATGATTATATGAGTCTGCCATATAACCCAGTTCAAATCAGATAATCTGGATTTTATCTGGCAGTGTAGAAGGGGCCTGTGTTGACTCCTCTAAAGGCATTGGATTGTGCCATTATGGGGAACAGTGTTCTGGTGTATCCCAACTCTCCTTAAGGTGTTTTGGCCTAGTGTTTCCATCCAGTAAACAGTTCCTCCACATAACCTGTCTAATTTTTGCCTACTTTGCACAATTGTGAACAATGTAAACAAAACATTGTTCCTGTCCTGAGAAGTATACAATCCAAATATAGGCTCGAAGTGGGAGGAGGAAAGGCAGGTGAAGCAAGGAATAGCAAGTATAAAATGAGGATAAATGAAAACAAGTCGCTTGCAACTACCCTTTTAGCTATCAGTTTCCTACTACTTCATCACACTAGAGAAATAATCCACTTTAAATCTGGCTTCTGCCTCCTGCAGAATTCTAGGGTTTGTAGTTTAGTGAGGCTGTTGAAGGCTCCTCCTCAAACTGTTCTGCTTGGTATCTTTTTTTAGTGCCCCTCTGCTGCCAGACCCTCCCTGTATTCTGTTGAATTCCTTTGTGTGAGATTCATGCAAGAGATGGCTATGTGCCTCTGGCATGTACTATTGCCTAGCAGGAATTTATAGTGATGTGAAAGCACTTAAGCATTTGTTTGCGTCCAAGTAGTCCATCTGGAAGCTCCCTTATGCTCCCTTCCACAGTATGATCCTTCCGTGGATCTGATCTGTTTCAATGTGGCTTCAGCAGGAGGAACTGGTGAATTCTGCCTTGTCCAATATGGACTATGTACCTACTAAAGCTGTAATACAAAACTTATCACTAGCAGGCCCTTACATACTTCCTACTACTTTGTCTAGTTAGAGTTAAGTCCCAACCAGCAGAAAAAAGTCTCCCCTCCCCAACCCCCCTCTGCTGTCCCATGTACTAAATTTTCTTTATGTGAAGTGAGATGTTGTGCATAATGTGTTGAATTGCTCAACAGAGTTTATTTTTATTTTGTATTTTGTATTTCATGAAGAGATTTAGTTTTGTGTTAGAACTCTTTACAACATTTTTTCAATGTGATTATTCCTGACATGTTTATTGCTGATGGCATGAATTTAAAACACACACACATACACAGTTTAATTTGAGGTATTGTTTAGCGCAAAGTACTGTACTGCTGTTTCTCCTTAATAATAATAAACCATTATTTATACCCCGCTACCATCTCCCGCAGGACTCGGTGCAGCTTACAAGAGGCCGGGCCCAATACATCATAWAACATAACAACAACAATACAACAATAAATAACTCATAAAAAACAAAACAATACAATAATGACATGATGCAATTAAAAACCTGTGCCAAGGCCAAATGTAAGAATTAAAATTTTAAAATGCTGGGCATGTCCAGGGAAATAGGTTGGATATTTTAAAGATAGGTGGGCGGGTASASACAGTACTAACTCTCTCGTAAAGTGCATTTGGGACATATTGCTAGGGAGTCCTTATTCTGGGAAGGCACACTGGAACATCCACATCTTCGAGCTCCTTRTAAAAACTGCRAARGTTGGGGCCTGCCRGATGTCCTTGGGGAGGGAGTTCCAGAGTCATGGGGCCACCACCAAAAAGGCCATGTCCCTCGTCCCCACCAATRGCGCTTGRGATGCAAGGCCTCTCCAGATGAACGAAGAGATCATGTGGGTTCATATACAGAAATGCAGTCACGCAGGTAGATGGGTCCCAAACCGTTTAGGGCTTTGTAGGTAAGCACCTGCACCTTGATTTGGGCCCGGAAAATGAACGGCAGCCTTACCTCTCTTTAAGCTATTTGCTGGCTTTTCCWTATACTCTAGCTATGAGTTTGCACTGGTTTGTTTCTTTTCCACTGGCTTTGGGGATTGCAGTCTACTCAGCTTTTTCTTGCATTATAAAAGTGTGTTTCCTAATCGATTTGCCTTTGTCCCATTTAATCAAGAGAAACAAATATGTGTAGAGTTGGAAAAACCCCTTGGCATGTGGATCTGGAACCTTGTGTACAGATTACTTAGTTTTTACATTCAGATATGATTGGCAGTGAGATACTGTATCAGGCTATATGCAAGGATTGCCAGGTTTTTGTTTCCCCATGTCAGGAGCAACTTGAGAAAGTGCAAATGGCTTCTGGTGTGAGAGAATTGGCCATCTGCAAGGACATTACCCAGGGGGTGCCCGAATGTTTGATGTTTTATCATCCTTGTGGGAGGCTTCTCTCATGTCCCTGCATGGGGAGCTAGAGCCGACAGAGGGAGCTCACCCACTCTCCCCGGATTCAAACCGCTGACCTATTGATTATCAGTCCCTGCACAAGGGTTTAACCCATTGCACCATCGGGGGCTATTTGCAAGGATTGCCTGGTTTCCTTACAGGACAAGCAGCACCTGCAGAAATTCCCTCTTCTACACACAACCACTAAAGGTTCAGGAGACCTAATAATAATAATAATAATAATAATAATAATAATAAAACTTTATTTATATACCACCCTATCTCCTCTAGGGGACTCAGAGTGGTTTCCATATATGTAAAATAATACAAAAACATACAATATAAAGTAAAAACATAGGCACAAACTGTTAACACAATATATACATTAAAATCAATTTAAAACCAGTTCTGCAAGGACCGGTCTCAGCAATGGGCCTACTAGGGGCCACTCAATTCCAGGGCCAATTAAAGGACTGTAAAAAGGTCTGGGCCGGAAGAAAATATGCCCTCAGATGACAGGGAACTGAGGAATGGATGGGATACAAGGCCAAGTCCTAACTGTTGGTCCAAGGGCTTGAGTCTTGAGACTAGTTATTATTGAAGGCCTGATGAAACCACCAAGTCTTCAAGTTCTTATGGAAGGAGGTGAGGGATGGGGCCAGCCTTATCTCCTTGAGGAGGGTATTCCAGAGGCGGGGGGCCACCACCAAGAAGGCCCTTTCCCTCGTCCCTATCAACCTTTCCAGTATTTACTGTGGCAACCCTAGATCATCTTCCCAAGAGGTCTCTTTTCCTCATCAATGTGGCTACCTGCCAAATCTATCTGATGAACTTCTGCCATCAGCAATTTTTATTCAGGCAGGTCTTTGGTGAGCCTGAATTCTAGGAAAAATATATAAATATTAATAATCTGGAATTTAAGAATGACAGCATTACATTTGCTTGTTATAGGGACAAGGAACTCATGACTTTCCACATGTTGTGAGGCTGTATCTCCCATCAGTTGTAGCCAGCTAGTCAGTGTGAGGAGATGGCAGGACTTTCAGTTTAGCGACATCTGACAGCGGTCTATTGTATCTAAAGAGATAAATGTGAGTGAGCAAATGAGTGGCCCAGTTTAAAAAATACCAGGAAACCATGGTTTCCTGCTCTGTGGGTATGCCTCAGTATTTCTGTCCTTTTGAAAGATCAGAACTAAGTCACAGTGAATCCAATTAGTCTTTGTTGTGTGTTTTCAAGGCATTTCCAGTATCATGGGGCTTTTCTTGGCAAGATTTGTTCAGAGGGGGGTTTGCCTTTGCCTTCCTCTAGGGCTGAGAGGGATAGTAGAGGCAAAGATGAAGTACTTTGGCCACATCATGAGAAGAAAGGAAAGCTTAGAGAAGACAATGATGCTGGGGAAAATGGAAGGAAAAAGGAAGAGGGTCCGACCAAGGGCAAGATGGATGGATGGCATCCTTGAAGTGACTGGCTTGACCTTGAAGGAGCTGGGGGTGGTGACGGTTGACAGGGAGCTCTGACATGGGCTGGTCCATGAGGTTGCAAAGAGTCAGAAACGACTGAACGAATGAACAACAACAGGGCTGAGAGAGAGTGACTTACCCAAGGCCACCTGTTGGCTTTTCACAGCCAATTGCAATGCTGGCCTCCAGAGTCATATTCCAACCTTCAAAACACTATACTACACTGGCTGCCTTACTGCTGCTCCTCTCTTTCCAGTTTATTGCAGGGGTATGTGTCTGGATTGGTACTATGATGCGCAGTAATAACAATGTGGTTTGAGGATGCACTTACTGAGTCGTGGAAACCCAGTGGGTGACTTCTCTTATCCTTAGAGTAAGACAATGGCAACTCCCCGAGTACATCTAGCCAAGGAAACCTTAGGATAGAGTCAACATATGTGATAAGACATAGGTAAAGGTAAAGGTAGTCCCCTGACATTAAGTCCAATCATGTCTGACTCTGGGGTGTGGTGCTCATCTCCATTTCTAAGCCGAAGAGCCGGCATTGTCCGTAGACACCTCCAAGGTCATGTGGCCGGCATGACTGCATGGGGCGCCCTTACCTTCCCGCCGGAGCGGTACCTATTGATCTACTCACATTTACATGTTTTCGAACTGCTAGGTTGGCAGAAGCTAGGGCTGACAGCGGAAGCTCACGCCGCTCCCCGGAATCAAACCTGCGACCTTTCGATCAACAAGCTCAGCAGCTCAGTGCTTTAACCCACTGCGCCACCGGGGGCTCCGGTGCTATAAGACATATAGCAACAAAATTTCAATCTTTGTTGTATCCTTTTTGTTTATATCTTGCAGAGAATGCTTTATTCTTTTATTTTGCAAGACACTCTAAACAAATCAGTATTATCAGCTTGTGACCAAAGCTCACATCTACCTTGAAATCACTGGATCAAAGGTGTCAAATTGATTTTCACCGAGGTCCACGTCAGCCTTATGGTTCCTTTCAAACGGCTGTTTGTAATTATAAGACTATAAATGTAACTGTTTCTTAACATATCGTCAAATATCCTGAGACACCATATCACACACCACCCTCATCCATTGATAATGTTGTGAAAATAACAACAAACATAAAACAAAATGTTTTTGTTTTCTTTTATTCAAATTCAGGTTTTCAGAAATGCTTACCATTTTCCTGGGGTCCATTTGCCTAGGCCTCCCAGGGTAAATAAAATGACGTGGCGGCCTGGATTTGGCCTGTGGGCCTTGAGTTTGACACATTATCTCAAGCAAGCCATTGTGTTTCAGTTTTTGTTGGTTTTGTACTATAAGTACTTATCTGGCAGCTGCTGAGTAGACATGGGCACGAACAATTCCACTTATCAAGGATTTAAGGCTTTTAAAGTTCAGTATTATAAAATAAACAGAAATAAATCTCCCTTAAGCATACAGTACTTGTTTGAAAAAGAGTCATATTTGCTTTACATCATCATAAGTTTGGAAAGAGACCAAAGTTTTTTGGAGTGCTGTTGCATGTTCCAGAGTAGGCAAATCAGACAATCTCGACATCAACACTGACAAAGAAAGAGCAAAAAATACTGTTTACCCACAAGCATAAATAAATTACATATATTAGAAACCAACACTTTCTCATTACTTCATTCTCCAGATCACTAAACTGGGCCACAGCAACGTGTGGCAGGGACGGCTAGTTTTAACTTATAAATTATTTTGTTTATACTTTTATTTTGACTTTTGAGCTGCTTTTAACATGTATTGTTTTGAATTTGTTAGCTGTCTTGTTATTCTTCAGATAGTGTCCCATTATCAGAAGAATAGCAGGATATAAATGAATAAAATAAGATAATTAGTAGTAATACAATCATCATTAGCAACAACAACAAAAATAACGTTGGGGAAGGTGTCATCTGTTAAAACATTTGTACTGAAATTATGCAATTCAACAGCAACAAAGATAACGTCGGGGAAAGTCTTCTGTTAAAATACAAGACATTTGTACTGAAATCATGCAATTCATCAAGTAACTACCTGCTTTTCTTCTTTTCTTGAAGAAGGCAGCAGGCTCATCAAAAAATCTGGTTTGGGGGCAGCAGTTTGTGCATTTTTCTTTAGGGAGTGATAGCAATTTTCCTGAACTGGAGCATTTTGTAGGCTGCAGGTCAGGTAATATTCACTGTTTCTTTCAACAACCTTGCAATATTTCTTTGTGTTCTGTATTAACTGATTTATCTGTATTCTGCAAGAAGGACACCCTAAGATTAGGGCTATCTATTCAGCCTTGAGCTCACAGGAAGAAAGCTGGAAAAGAAATGTAAAGAATGAATACTTTGAGTTTCATACATTGCAGTTCCAAGCACACTGACTGTGGAGTAGGCCCCACTGAGATTGATGGTATTTAATCCTGGGTAGCCATGCTTTGAGCCAACATAGTGCAGTGGTTTAAATGTCGAACTAAGACTCTGACCATAGAAACCCACTGGGTGATTTTGGACTAGTCACAGTCTCACAAAAAGGCAGTGACAGATGTTGCCTGAATAAACCTTGTGAATAAAACTCTGCCAGAAAGGAAGGCAAACAACAACCAACCATGCCTCAAATTGTATGCTATTTCTTTGAATATTATTTTAATGTACTGTACTCCTCTCCATACAAAAATGGCCCCTAGTTCATTAAGGATGGGAGCTTTTAGTCTTGACATTTCCAATTTCTGACTCTGTTTATATCAGGGGTATCCAAATTTTTAAAGCTGAGAGCCAGTTCATGTTCCTCAGCCTGTTAGGGGTCCAGACTATGCACAACGCATATGTCTGTTTTGTAGTGCAAAATCATGAAAGAAGAATCTATATAAATAAAAATGTATTGTTTGTTTGTGGGATTAACAGAACTTAAAAATCACTGGACGAATTGACACCAAATTTGGACACAAGACACCTAACAACCCAATGTATGTCCTTCACACACAAAAAATTGATTTTGTCATTTGGGAGCTGTAGTTGCTGGGATTTATAGTTCACCTACAATCAAAGAGCATTCTGAACCCCACCCAAATTAGAATTGGACCAAACTTGGCACACAGTTCTCCCATGACCAACAGAAAATACTGGAAGGGTTTGGTGGGCAGTGTCCTTTGGTTTTGGAGTTGTAGTTCACCTACATCCAGAGATCACTGTGGACTCAAACAATGATGGATCTGGACCTAACTCTACACAAATACTCAATGTGCCCAAATGTGAACACTGGTGGAGTTTGGGGAAAATAGAATCCTGACATTTGGGAGTTGTAGTTGCTGGGATTTATAGTTCACCTACAATCACAGAGCATTCTGAACCCCACCAACGATAGAATTGGGCGAAACCTCCCACACAGTACCCCCATGTGGGCCACAGCAACGCGTGGCAGGGGACAGCTAGTACAGTATATAAAATTAAGAACAATGTTTACTAAAGTAAATATACCAGTTTTTCAATGGGAAGTGTGGGCCTGCTTTTGAATGATGAGAGAGCCAAGTTAATTAGGATTGCTGTCATTGTGTGCCTTCAAGTCATTTCAGACAGTGGTATATACAGCCTCAGAGTCTGGTGGAATCTCCTTCAGCAGAGGCAGCATGGCCATCTGTCGGGATGGCCATGGTCGGGATGGTTGGGATTTTGGCAGTGGGGGGTTATAACTGCCACCTGGCTCTCCCCTTTTCTTCTCAAAGAAGAAGCTACTAAAAGGACAATCTTTTTGGAATATGTTGGGTTCTTGGTGCAAGCAGGATATCACTAACAGCCACCTAATTGCAACAAACAATAACAAAGATGGAGGGAGGGAAGGCAGAATTTGCCCCAGGAACACCACATGAAGGACAAAGGGCAAACGACAAGGTCTGGCCCAAGGCAAGGCCATGGGGGAATCAGAGCATACACACACACTCACACACAAGGCCAGTCAGTGGGAAGCTATCATTGTATTTTGTATTTTGCCTTTGCTGACTCCTATTATTTATTAGGAGTGCCTGGTGGTGCTGCGTTAAAGTCCTGAGCTGCTGAGCTTGTTGACCAAAAGGTTGCAGGTTCGAATTCGGGGAGCGGCGTGAGGTTCCGCTGTCAGCCCCAGCTTCTGCCAACCTAGCAGTTCGAAAACATGCAAATGTGGCGGGAAGGTAACTGCGCTCCATGCAATCATGCCGGCCACACGACCTTGGAGGTATCTATGGACAATGCCGGCTCTTCGGCTTAGAAATGGAGATGAGCACCACCACCCCAGAGTCGGAAACGACTGGACTTTATGTCAGGGGAAAACCTTTACTTTACTATTATTTATTAAAGGCTTCTATTACCCCCACCAATTTATTATTTTAATAGGCCACTTCCTTCACTGGAATGTTTAAAAAGCCACACAAAGACTTCAGTTGGAATAAAACAGAACATGTGGTTTATTTTGAACAGTCAATATGCGTAATGGTTTCAAATAACTTATCAGGCTTTACTTTTTACAGAGGATGGTAGCAAAAGAGGCAGAGAGGGAGGCCTGTAGCTAGAGGGCTGTTGACCAAGGGCCACAATTGGCCCCCAAGTTGGACTTTGGACATGCCTGGTTTATATTATCTTACTGAGCCCTAGCCCTTTCTGTGCTCCATTGTTACAACTAGTACCTTAATTGTTTCATTGCGCCTATACTTCATCTTTGTATCTGTGGTTGGCAGCCCCCTGGGCATAGCGTTCTAGTCACTGTACTGAATCAGCCTCATTTTGAGCTAGATAAAATCAGTGTACTTACATATCTTAGCAGAAAGTCTTGATCCACTCCATTAACTTTAATTAATTCTGTTTGTCTCTCACTTAACTTTGAACAAAATGACTCGTGGACTGACTCTGCAATTAAAGTATGTGCCATTTAAAAATGCTGTTTCAAAACTATCTTTTTACAAGGCCACATTATAACAATGTGAGTAAGTCTATTTATTATAACCACAGGTCATACATAACACATACAACGTGATTCAAGTCTTTTAAGTACCATCAACTCCAGCAAAAACTTACAATATAGTTTTAATAATGAAGCAGAATACACCAAGCTATGACATTGCCCCAATAAAAAATACACTGCTTCCCAAATTCTGGTTCTTTGGGTGTTTTGGACTAAAACACCTAACAGCTTGGGCCATTTTGAACAATATTCAGAGGAGATTCTTGAAGTTGAAGTCCAGAATATTGGAGGACCAGAGTTTTGGAATCATTAGTTTATGGAGGGGGCCTCAAACTAAGGCCCAGGGGCCGGATACGGCCCTCCAACATCATTTACCCGGCCCTCGCTCAGGGTCAACCTAAGTCTTTTTAACATCTACATGAAACCACTGGGAGAGGTCATCTGGAGTTTTGGAGTATGGTGCCACCTCTAAGCAGATGACACCCAACTCCATTACTCATTTCCATCAGACTCCAAGGAAGCCCCAAAGATACTAGACCAGTGCCTGGCTGCTGTAATGAGCTGGGTCATTACACGAACAAGCTGAGGATCAATCCTGACAAGACAGAGGTCCTCCAAGTCAGTTGCCCGTCTGACCAGGGTATTGGGTGACAACCTGTGCTGGACAGGGTTGCACTCCCCCTGAAGTCACAGGTCCGCAGTTTGGGGGTTCTCCTGGACTCAGTGCTGACACTTGAAGCACAGGTGTCGGCGGTGGCTGGGAGAACCTTCGCACAATTAAAACTCATGCGCCAACTGCGACCATACCTCGTGAAGTCTGACTTGACCATGGTGGTCCATGCCTTAATTACTCTAGACTGGATTACTGCAATGCACTCTACATGGGGCTACCCTTGAAGATGGCCTGGAAATTACAACTTGTTCAACAGTCGGCAGCCAGATTAATAACTGGGGCAACTTACAGAGAGCAGTCAACCCCCCTGTTTAAGGAGCTCCATTGGCTGCCGTTCATTTTCCGGTCCCAATTCAAGGTACAGGTGCTGACCTATAAAGCCCTAAGCCAATGGTTCTCAGCCTTTGGATCCTCAGATGTTTTGGCCTTCAACTCCCAGAAATCCTAACAGTAGGTAAACTGGCTGGGATTTCTGGGAGTTGTAGGCCAAAACACCTGGGGACTCACAGGTTGAGAACCACTGCCCTAAATGGTTTGGGACCCGCCTACGTTCATGACCTATAAAGCCCTAACCAGCCCAAACTCTTAGATCTTTGGAGGAGGCCCTCCTTTCACCCTTGCCAGTTTCTCGGATTCGCCTTGTGGGTACAAGGGAGGGAGCCTTCTCCTCTGTGGCCCCCCGACTCTGGAACTCATTGCCCAGAGAGATTAGGAAAGCCCCTACCGTAGAAACCTTTAAAAAGTATCTCAAGACCTGGCTCTTCCGTTGCACTTTTGGAGAGTAGTCACATAATCTTAAGCTATTGCTCCCCTCAACGTTCTTGTCCTAGAAGTACACCCCCCTTATATGAAGGTCAGTCTATCACCCTGTCTCTCCACAAATTCTCACTCACAAATAATTCTGCTCTTTTATCTCACTCTTGAGTTTTAAAATTATTTTATGTACATGCGCCCCGCTCACTGTTATTATGTTTGGTTTACTGTTTTTTAATGCTTTTTGTATATTGTTTATTGTATTCATATGTTTTGTACTTTATTGCGATGTTGTTTATTCTATTGTAACTTGTATTTTATTTTATTGTAATTTGTTGTTTGGGCTTGGCCTCATGTAAGCCGCCCTGAGTCTCCGTTGGGGGAGATGGTGGTGGGGTATAAATAAAGATTATTATTATTATTATTATTATTATTATTATTATTATTATTATTATTAGTCTGAAACAACTTGAAAGCACACAACAATAACAACAATCCTCTCTCATTAGCCAAAAACAGGCCCACGCTTTTCATTGAAATACTAATAAGTCTATATTTATTAAAATTGTTCTTCATTTTAATTATTGTATTAAGTGTTTTTTGCACAACAAATAAGATCTGTGCAGTGTGCATAGGAATTCATTCATGTTTTTTTTCAAATTATAATTTGGCCCTCCAACACTTTGAGGGACTGTGACCTGACCCTTTGTTTAAAAAGTTTGAGGCCCCTTGGTTTATGGCATCCACCTTCTGAGTTGTAGAATCTCTTCTCAGAAATGGGAGAGGATGAAAAATCATTGTCCAGGTTAGCATAGCAATGGGTAAATGTTTATGAATATTGCCTTGAGCATGAGAAAGGAAGTTGTTTTGATAGGAGAAAGTTAGTGTTAAACTTGCTGCTATGTAATGTTGCAAAGGATGTAATTATGCAGTTTTATAATATGACATAAGTATATTAACATTTTTTCCATCAAGATAACCATGGGGTTGATTTTGTTTCATTACCTCCATAATATAAAGAGTAGAATCTGGGCAAGAGTCATTTACTGCTCAGTCCCACTTTATTGAATTTGACGCACCCTGTTCTCTGTTGATGACTGATTAGAAATTATATTTTTCTGGCAAGAATGCTTCCTAGTGCTTGTTCAAGATTACAAGCAAAATGTTTTTTTTAATATCTCCTTTGGTTAGCACAATTAATTAAAACATATAATTCAGCTGAAATACACTTAAAGCAGGTACTATATGATTCTTTAATCTTTCTATCTAATACTAGCCGACCCCTGCCACACGTTGCTGTGTCTCAGTCTGTGTATGTGTTTCGTGCGTGTATATGTGGATATATATATATTTGTGTATATGTGTGTTTGCATATATATGTGTGTGGTTTTGTGCATGCGTCAGTGTATTTGAGCTGACCTTTCCATTTCTGCTTCCATGCTACATAATCAGCAGGGAAAACCAGATCTCTTCCCTTTCTTATTTTAGCCAATTTACATGTTATCTTCCAGACATGCCATAAATTAGGCATTGAGAAATCCATTCCTGCAGCGATGCAAATAGTGGTATTTGTGATAAAGAATGAGCTCAGTGAACCCAGCGACCTGGAGCTAGAGTGGATTCCTTGGCTATTACCCCTTTGAAGCAATGAGAGAGATGTCTAATTAGAAATAATTACTTAATAAGACATTTAATCCATTAATATATCTATGATTAAAATTCATCTGCAAAAGTTGATTATTAGATTATTAAAATAAAAATAATTTAAATAAAGTGTGTAAAGTACTATTGATGATAGTGTCTACCATAGTGTCTAGATCTAGGGAAGTAATGCTACCCCTCTATTCCGCTTTGGTTAGACCACACCTGGAATATTGTGTCCAATTCTGGGCACCACAATTCAAGAGAGATATTGACAAGCTGGAATGTGTCCAGAGGAGGGCAACTAAAATGATCAAGGTTCTGGAGAACAAGCCCTATGAGGAGCGGCTTAAGGAGCTGGGCATGTTTAGCCTGAAGAAGAGAAGGCTGAGAGGAGATATGATAGCCATGTATAAATATGTGAGAGGAAGCCACAGGGAGGAGGGAGCAAGCTTGTTTTCTGCTTCCTGGAGACTAGGACACGGAACAATGGCTTCAAACTACAAGAAAGGAGATTCCATCTGAACATTAGGAAGAACTTCCTGACTGTGAGAGCTGTTCAGCAGTGGAACTCGCTGCCCCAGAGTGTGGTGGAGGCTCCTTCTTTGGAAGCTTTTAAACAGAGGCTGGATGGCCATCTGTCAGGGGTGATTTGAATGCAATATTCCTGCTTCTTGGCAGGGGGTTGGACTGGATGGCCCATGAGGTCTCTTCCAACTCTAGGATTCTATGATTCTATGATTCTATAACCGCAGCCTTCCAGGAGATAGGATAGCACCTATTAAAAAGCAACTTTTTATCATTGAAAAACAAACCTTTTGCTTCTGGGCTATTTTATTCAGATGCAGGTTGTGAGTGAATCATCCTAAAGTAACTCTGTTGAGATAATACCCGTGCATCCCCCAAAATCTGTGATTCCACCTGATAAATATAACTAGTATATCAACATTGCACAACCTTAGAGTTTGATACCAGGATGATGTCATTCTATAGAATAGTGGGATTTGTAGTTTGAGGAGGGGCTTTAAGTTCTCTCCTAGAGTGGTTCTATGCTGGAATTTGACAACTACAAATGCAGGAGTTCTGTTGGATGGACCTATCATAGCTAAAATTATATAAAAACTACTATGAAGTGTGGATAAACCACTAGAATTCTCTGATATTCCATGGTGTGGAGAAGCCATTGAAACCTCCTCTGTACAGAACTTTATGCTGGAGTTTCGTGCCTGGAAAATATGGCCCTTGAGCAGTCATATGGAAGGTGGAAGGATGCAGTTTTAAGGTGTTTGCTGAGCTTTCGCCGTTTAGGATTCAAAATTCCTTCAAAGTTCTGGCCCAGACTGCTTGTCTGAACATATCTCCTGCTATGAACCATCACAAAGCTTAAGATCGTCAGGAGAGGCCAAAAGGAGACAGATAATTGCAATTTTTTGCACTCTCGCAAATGAGGTTGGTGAGGACAAGAGAAAGGGCCTTCTCCGCAGTGGCCCCCCATTTGTGGAACTCCCTCCCTAAGGACATCAGGTTGGCTACCTCCCTCCTGTCCTTTAGAAGACAACTGAAGACCTGGCTCTGTGGTCAGGCGTTTGATTAGATCAGGGGTCCTCAAACGTTTTAAACAGAGGGCCAGGTCACAGTCCCTCAAACTGTTGGAGGGCCGGATTATAACTTGAAAAAAAAGAATGAATTCCTATGCACACTGCACATATCTTATTTGTAGTGCAAAAAAACCCACTTAAAAACAATACAATAATTAAAATCAAGAATATTTTAAACAAATATAAAGTTATTAATATTTCAATGGGAAATGTGGGCCTGCTTTTGGGTGATGAGATAGGATTGTTGTTGTTGTTGTGTGCTTTCAAGTCATTTCAGACTTAGGATAACCATGAGCGAGGGCCGGGTAAATGACTTTGAAGGGCCGTATCCAGCCCTCGGGCCTTCGTTTGAGGACTCCTGGATTAGATGATAGTGGCAATAGGAAAGGAATTTGGGTTGCGACATGTCTCCTCTCAGCCTTCTCTTCGGAAGGCTAAACATGCCCAGCTCTTTAAGCTGCTCCTCATATTATCTGGTAAATGAATGTATTGGCTGATGTGTTTGATGTTTTAAGATGATTTTACTGTTTTACTGTTTTATTGTATTCTTTGATGTATATGTTGTAAGCATTGTGAGGCCGCTCTGAGTCCCCTTGTGGGGAGAAGGGCGGGATAGAAATGTACGAAATAAAAGTAGAACATGATGTAGCTGCAACTATGCAGCTCTGAGTTCCATTAATTCCAGTGGAAGATAACAGAGCAAGGGTTTTTCATTTAAATCAATGAGATTAGTGTTCATGCTGTTATTATTTTAAGAAATTCTGATTTTTGATCTTTAATGTTAGGTCAAGTCATATGATTCGCATAGATGTCGCAAATGCTCGCATGAATGGATCTTATTTGCACAAGTCTGTTACATCTGTTGTGCTATTTGTATTCATTCTCACTCAGATGCCTTGTACCTTTGCAGTCATGTGTTCATTCTCTGGGGTTGGCTGATGCACAACATCTTTTAGCTATTTGGAGCCATTGCACAGAATAATCTTCTCCACCCCAATGTCTGTCTCATGTGCATTGTGGGAAATTGTACTTCCCTTGCAAAGGAAATAACCCGTGGGTGGATTACAAAATGCAAGTGAAGATGTACAACCAGTTGGCTTCCTTGAAGGGATTTGACCAACTTCCTTATTCTGGAATCTCAACTAAAGGAGGCGATCGAAGTGCTGATGAAATAGTTTCCCTACTGTTCGCTATTACCCTGCTCATGTTCCAATTGCTCTAGAGTCTAGACTCTCGAGTTAGTCACATAAATCTATGAGGAGGGTGTATGTATCCCATCCTTGCCATTTCTTTCCCCCTTCAGTCTCATTTCAACCCTAGTTGCAGACACTGTGTCTTTGTTTTTGTTCAAGAAACAGAAAACAATCCAGCGATGAATTCTTTCTCCATTCAGCAATATCTCATAAATAGGAGCTGGAAATGCTCCATGAATCAAATCCTTGCCAATGTTGACTATGACGACTTTAAATTGAAGCCGTATGAGGAGAGAAATTTGCTTGTCAAACCTATCTTGTATGCATTCAGTGGGAATTAAATTTTTTACTTCAGCACAGGAAGCTTATTCAAAGATAACCAGGTGCCTTCTATCAGGAGTGGATATAATGAGTGTGTTTTCTGAATTTGTCCTGGTGGTAGAGAAAAAAACAAGTGGTGATTAAAAGTGATTTGTTGTTAAGTTGACTTCAGCATGGTGACCTCTAAGGTCTCTGGCCATCAACTGCTCTGCTCAGCTTTTGAATGATCAAGGTCATGACTTCCTTGCTTGGATTAATTAATAGGCTTGTTTGATCCAAAAAAAAAAGGTTCAAAACTCGTTTCGGATGTAGAGGGTGCTGGTGGTTTGGATCTAAAGTCAATTCTGATTTTCACTGAAAAAAAAGTTCAAAACTTTTCAAAACTTCAGAGACTTCCAAATCCTTCGTTAATGGTTTCAAAGTGTTATTTCCTGTTTCATTGGGTGGTCTTTATTTTGAAAGTAGTTGTTTTATTCCAGAAGCAGAGGGGGAGGGGAAAGCAAAGGGAAGAAACCCATCCACTGGGTTAAACTTCTTCTCTCGCTCAAGACTGACACAGGAGGGAAAGGAAACGAAGGGAATCCATCCAAATTGGGTTAAACTGCTTCTCTCGCCCAAGACTGACGTGGGAAGAAAAGGAAACGAAGGGAATCCATCCACACTGGGTTAACTGCTTCTCTCACCCAAGACTGACACGGGAGGGAAAGGAAACCAACGGGAATCCACCCATACTGTGTAAACTGCTTCTCTCGCCCAAGACTGATGCAGGAGGGAAAGGAAACGAAGGGAATCCATCCACACTGGGTTAACTGCTCCTCTCGCCCAAGACTGACACGGGAGGGAAAGGAAACCAATGGGAATCCACCCATACTGTGTAAACTGCTTCTCTCGCCCAAGACTGATGCGGGAGGGAAAGGAAATGAAGGGAATCCATCCACAGTGGGTTAAACTGCTTCTCTCGCCCAAGACTGACGCGGGAGGGAAAGGAAACAAAGGAAATCCTTCCACACTGGTTTGAAAAGCTGAATCATTTCCGACTCACTTACTGATTCGTAAAAGAAATGGTGGAAAAAGCTTCGGAAGGGCAAATGGGCTTCCGGTTTCCTTAAAAACTTCTAAATAGCTTCAAAAAGGAAATCTTTTCAAATTTATTCCAAATTATGAAGATTCGGACCGAACCTAACCATGCCTATTAATTAATCCACCTGCAAAGTCCCCCCTCTTTTGCTACTACCTCTGATTTTTCAAGCTTTATAATCTTTTCTGATGAGTTGCCTAATTTTATATGTCCAAAGTATGACAGCCTAGGTTTAGTCTTCTTCACTACTAGTAAGAATTCAGGCTTGATTAGCTCTAAGGTCCAATCATTTGTTTTATGGACAATCCATGGTTTCTATTAGAAGTTTTTACCATCATCACAGTTCAAATGAGTTGATTTTCTTCCTAACTTTCAACGGTGTCCAGTGCTTATTGCCATATGTAAAAATCCGAAACAATCATAGCATGGACAATCCTGGATTTGATATTTAATAATATATTATTACTCTTGAGGATCTTATCTAATTCCTTTATGCCTGCCTTTCTAACTCTTAGGTTATTTTCTGTTTTTAACCTACTTGATTAATATCTGAGTCAACGTATAGGAAATCTTTTAACTTTTCCAAAGCCTTTTAAAAATCCTTGTTAAAGTTAAGTAAATAATAAGTTCTTATTATTTTTGTTTTCTTATTATTCAGCCATACTCTGAATTTTGTATTTCTTTTAAAATTTGACCCATAGTTCTTCTAAGACTTCGCTATGAGGAGCTCCCGGTGGTGCAGTGGGTTAAACCCCTGTGCCAGCAGGACTGAAGACTGACAGGTCGCACGTTTGAATCCGGGGAGAGCGCAGATGAGCTCCCTCTATCAGCTCCAGCTCCCCATGCGGGGACATGAGAGAAGCCCACTGGAAGGATGATAAAACATCAAAACCTCTGGGCGTCCCCTGGGCAACGTCCTTGTAGACAGCCAATTCTCTCACACCAGAAGTGACTTGCAGTTTCTCAAGTCGCTCCTGACAAGACAAAAAAACAACAACGTCACTATATTTTGCTAGTCCCAAAGCATATGTTTCCTGCAAGCTGTGTTTAAGAACATGTCTGTGATTCTGGGAACTTCCAAGAAGTCGGCCCCTATTTGCCGACAAGTGATGAGTGGCCTGACTTGATTGAAGACCGGAAACATGTCTTCTCAAATTCTGAGTCTTTGAAGACAACTTGAATACAGGGTCACCTCCTAGTTTTCTTCAGCTTTATCAATGACACACATCTGTAACAAGAACAAAACAGATTTTGCAAAAATGAGATCAACAGAGGTTTGAGTTACAGCTATGATGTAGAATTTACTGCTTTAATTATCAGGTTTCTAATATTTACACTAGAGGATTCATGCCTGCTATGAGTGCCAGTATTACATAGCCCATCCCACCCCATCCCTAGAGAGGCTGTTTAATATAGTGGATATAGGAGACCAGGAGTTACTCCTTCACATAGCTCAAATGTTCACTGACTAATGAGAATAACTCAACAAGACCAAGCTTATGGGTTTGTCTTGGGGATAAAATAGCCCATGTATGTCACTTGGAGGAAAGATGAATCAAATATATAAAACTGTATCTCACTAATATGCTAGGTTTTATTCTGCTGATTGTATAACCTGGGTTCATAGCGTTCGTTGTTGTAGATTCCTACCCAGGAGCTGTGCCTAATCTTCAAGAGGACTGAGTGACATTCCCCCAAATCTCTCTGGAGGGGACAGTTTGTTTTCTCATTCATGTGGAATGATGACCGTCTTGTGCCTGAAATCTGGCAAATCCCTTTTTTATGGGTGTTCAACTGTTTGTTTTGTTTGGCAGCACTTGCAAATTTCCTTGTTTTGCTTGCGGATTATGATTGTAGGAGTTTCCAGTGCGGTGTGTAAGCATAAGCCAAAATGTCTGTGTCCTACATTGAAACAATGCCACTTGTGAGGGAAAAGAGAGCTCTTCCTCTGTGTTACTCTTCTGTCTGTGAAGACTGTTTCAGCCTCAGGTTCTAGACTGAAATGAAGTTATTGGAGATGGGCAGCAAGAAATAAAGCATATGGATCACGGCTGGTTGTCTTTTCCACCACAGCTTTGATCTCTTATTGTGTGGTGCACAGAGAGAGAGAGAGAGGGACAGAGAGAGATTATGCTTCATTATTAAATTAGTTTTGCCCCCGCTCTATATTTTCCCTTGTTTGCCAGTTTTTGCTTCTAAATGAAATTCTGACCTAAGCTTTGTGGGATTAAATGAAGTTCATGGTGAGCCTGATTTCTGGGACAGAAGGAGACGGAAGTAATGCAGATTGTCTTGGCATGAAGCTGCCCACTCATGAACCTTTCACTGGGAAGACAGGAATAGCAGGTCCAGGGCATTTCTCAGTTGAATGGTTTCATTCGAGTTTCTTTGAAAGTTCAGTTGAGAAAGCCCTAGTCTAGGGGCTTGACCTATCAGCTATTGAGGATAGTTTATGAGGAAACAGGAGCATAAACTGGGAAATTTATCAAAACGAATCTCAAGTTGGCCACAAAGTAACTAAATGATCTAAAGCAAGCTGATGTTCTCTTTAACCTGACTTTGTTCATCTTCATTACTGGGATAATAGTATTGCCTTGTATTATACAGCTGTTGTAAAAGATACTTAATATATTCTAGATCATTGAGACGCGTGTGCCAACTGCGACCAAAGCCTGATCTGGCCGGGGTGGTCCATGCCTTGGTCACCTCTAGATTGGACTACTGTAATGCGCTCTACGTGGGGCTGCCCTTGAAAACGGCTCGGAAATTCCAACTGGTCCAACGGTCGGCGGCCAGGCTGTTAACTGGCGCTCCTTACAGAGAGAGGTCAACCCTCCTGTTTAAGGAGTTCCATTGGCTGCCGTTCATCTTCCGGTCCCAATTCAAGGTGCAGGTGCTCACCTACAAAGCCTTAAACGTTTTGGGACCCGCCTACCTGCGTGACCGCATCTCCATATATGAACCCACACATTCCCTTCGATCATCTGGAGAGGCCCTGCTCACGATCCCACCTGCATTCTCAAGCGCGTTTGGTGGGGATGAGGGATAGGGCCTTCTCTGTGGTGGCCCCCCGACTCTGGAACTCTCTCCCCAAGGACATCAGACAAGCTCCAACATTGGCAATCTTTAGGAAGAGCCTGAAGACCTGGCTGTTCCAGTGTGCCTTTCCAGATTAGGAAACTCCTGGCATCATGCCCCAAATGCACTTTGTTAGAGACAAGGATTGTCTGCACATTGCACCTACCTCCAAAAAACCTCTACATTCCTCCTGTCAAGTTCAGCACTTTTAAATTTTGTCCATTACATTTGGCCCGGCTTTTTAGATTTTAAATGCATCATGTGTCATTGTTTTTAGTGTTTTATTGTCTTTGCTTGATGTTTTATTATTTGCTTATGAGTTTTACTGTCACTGTTATATTTGTATGTTGTTGTTTGTTGCGGCCTTGGCCTTTGTAAGCCGCATCGAGTCCTTCGGGAGATTTTGCGAGGTATAAATAAAGTTAATAATAATAATAATAATAATAATAATAGCCTACAAGCTTATGATTGTTGTTAGAGGTGGCATTTGAGGACAATGTATACAATTAAGCATATCAGAAGGTAAAGTTTTTGTGAATTCTGTTCCTGTCAGTGATGTGCATGCTTGAAGGGAGAGGGATAAGTGTTTTTGGGATTGTAAACAGAAAAATTGAAATCTATTTTTTTCCTGCAAATATATTCCCCTTGGAAAAATTGAGTGGTCACATTTTGATGTGCAGTGTTTTCAGACCTCCAGACAATGGGTTTTAATTCATATATTCTTCTCTGTGGATTACACCCAATATCAAGCATTCAGTAAAATTTGGTAGCATATGATTTCTTCGACCACCTTTGGCTTTTTCCAAACTTGAATGACTTTTCACTTTTTGCTATACGAATAACCCATACATTCCTTTCCATAATTCCAGCATAGCACAGATATGACAGTGACCATGGGTCGGAAGGAAGGTGACAACACAAAACTTAGAAAAGCTGGTCAAAGAGGCTATTCTTGGAGAATGATGTTGCCTTAACTAGGCAAATACTATGTTTACGTCTCTGAAGAAGACCTGGCAATTTTATTCAAGTTTAGTACTCATTCTCCAGTAGCCCCTTTTTGGGATGGGATCTTCATCCAAAAGTCCTGGGTGCCAGTTATTTGCATGTGGTGGAGTTGGGGTAAATTTTCAGATGCAGGCCTTCACAACATCTACCCAGTGACTCCAAACTTTCATAGAAACCACATAGGCCATCCAGTCCAACTCCCTGACATGCAGGAAAAGCACAATCAAAGCACCCCCAACAGATAGTCACCCAACCTGTTTAAAAGCCTCCAAAGAATGAGCAGCTCCCAGACTCCGGGGCAGAGAGTTCCACTGTTGAGCAGCTCTTATGGTCAGGAAGTTCTTCCTAATGTTCAAGTAGAATCTCCTGTCATTTGAACCCTTTTCAGGTGGGTGTGTTGCTATAACATAATCTCTGGCAGTTTTTATCTATACCAAGATTGGATGTTTTGTAAAACATTTTTAAATATTTTGGGTTACCAGAGAGATAGCTCATGACAACACATCATTGTTGGGAATGATCTTATGAGCCTAGTTTCACTATTTTCCTGTACCCCTCATGTCAAAGATTGTCTGTGGAGGTATGAATTAAATGATATATTCAGAATTACCTAAATTACATGAAAATTTCAAAAACAAGTGGAATTGAGTTTGAAAATCCTTCTCATCAGATTTGCAAGGAGATAATTTCCCCAGTTAAATCAGTGGCCAAGACAGAGGTCAATATTATCTCCTACTAGTATAGAACACCAGTCTGTGTAGTCTATATGAAATATGAGAATGCTTTTAGAAAGACAGACACTTTTTGTCCTTTCATTCTTCCTCTGATCTCTCACCAAGCTGTCTAAATATGGATTGTAAACACCTTTAGTGGCACGTGTGTGTCTTCCCGGAATAATGATCCCATAGCACTTTGTCCCTCTAAAGCACTTTATACTTTTTAGGTCTGCCCATATGTCTCTCCACAAACACCACTATCACCTGTTCGTCCGTGTTCAGTACTATTTCCAATTTTAATTTTACATTTGGCCTTCCCATAGTTTTAATTGTATGTTGTCTTATTGATAATATCTTGTCATCAGCAACCATTGTATTACAATTCTAACAGAGCAAAACAAACACAGAGATTAAAAAGAAAAAGAAAAAAAACCCACACAGATTTTGCAAATTTGGTATTTGGTTAAATGTCCTTTGACCAGTATCTGGCCACTTGGAGGTCCTCTGGTTTTTTTTTTTTTTATATATTTTTTATTTCTTTTACTTTATTTTCTTTCATTTTTTTTTTTTTTATCTTTTTTACCGCCAAGAAAGGCCTCTATTGTGCATGCTAGCAGGCGAACCTCAGGTTCGCATTGCCAGACAGAGTGGGTCAGTGCAGTTTGTTCTTCCTCCCACACTCGCCATGCCGAAGGATGTCAACCCTGTCAGACCCCATTTCTCTAAGAGTGAGCTCGCATCTCGATGAGGTGCCAGCATCACAGTCTGCTTCAGCGCCTTCCAAGTACAGCCCAAGCTGCAATATGAGCATCAGGTCAATACAGAATTTATGGTTATGATCTAGCAAGTGGTATAAGGTAAAGGTAAAGGTTGTCCCCTGACATTAAGTCCAGTCATGTCTGACTCTGGGGTGTGGTGCTCATCTCCATTTCTAAGCCGAAGAGCCAGCGTTGTCCATAGACACCTCCAAGGTCATGTGGCCGGCATGACTGCATGGAGCGCCGTTACCTTCCCGCCGGAGCGGTACCTATTGATCTACTCACATTTGCATGTTTTTGAACTGCTAGGTTGGCAGAAGCTAGGGCTGACAGCGGAAGCTCACACCGCTCCCCGGAATCGAACCTGCGACCTTTCGATCAACAAGCTCAGCAGCTCAGTGCTTTAACCCACTGCGCCACCGGGGGTCCAGGGGGGAGTCTCTCATCTGGTATCACCCATGGATTGAGGTGCTGGGTTTGGGCCTGCCACTTTTGGACTCTCGCTTGCTGGGGTGTTCCGGCAAGTGTCTCTGTAGATCTAAGAAAACTATGTTTTGATTTAAGTCGTTGACGTGCTGGCTGATACCCAAACAGGGGATGAGCTGGAGATGTCTCTGCCTTGGTCCTTTCACTATTGGCTGCTACTTCCCGGCGGATGTCAGTTGGTGCAATACCGGCTAAACAGTGTAATTTCTCCAGTGGTGTAGGGCGCAGACACCCTGTGATAATGCGGCATGTCTCATTAAGAGCCACATCCACTGTTTTAGTGTGGTGAGATGTGTTCCACACTAGGCATGCATGTCTTATTGATAATGTTGTATATTTTATTGTCTATGTTTTTATTTTAATTGCTTGTACTGTTGTTGTTTTGCTTGTATTCGGGCTCGGCCTCATGCAAGCCGCACCGAGTCCCTTGGGGAGCTGGTAGCGGGGTACAAATAAAGTGTTGTTATTATTTTCCTAAGTAATACTAACCATTCCTCAGAATTTCTTTAGATATCTGTCTTTTATTATCACAATTAAGCTTTTGAAAGTGTAACAGCATTTGTGAGGAAATACTTTAGGAATTATCAAATTCCAATTCTTAGTCCTAACTGAATGCCAAACATTAGCCCTAGTTGAAACAATTAATCAGATACTTGCCTAGAATGAAGGGGGGAAAGTTGCGTTTTGCAGAATGATTTTGCAAGCTAAGCAGAAAAAAAGTTGCTTTTTGCAGAAGATTTTGCAAACCCAGCAGTATTGTACACATTTTATCAGTTTGTGTGCTATAGCTTGGTTACAGTTTCGAATTGCAGTCAAATGGCAAAGCCTTTTTATTCTGTTGGGGTTTGGCCTATATATTTTCAAACATGTTTCTAAACCCACAAGAGCCAGAAGTTTAGTTCAAAAGAAAAGCAAAGGAGGATGAGCTATCAAATCTAGAGTCCCCCCCAAAAGTTGTTGCAAATTTGTCAGGCTTTAAGGTGCTACAAAACTCTTTGTTGTTGCGGTCAACAAACTGCTACAAGTACACATCTTAAATAATATCCACCCATTTTTTCTAGCTTTCTTATAGGGTGCCAGATTTTACAAGAGCTTCCCATATGCAAACTTGTGGATGTACAAGTGTAATAACTTTGCAGAAGTGAAATATACCTCCAAAGTGTTTCACAAGAGCCGTGCAGCATTAACTGACAGTGCAGCATTCTCTTCCCACAGTGACCAAACGGATCTCTGTAAAAAACGCACACACCCGCCAAAATAACACAACCCATAATTGCAACAATTACCATGCCTTCTGGTTCTTACAGCTAATATTCAGAGGGTTGTTGATGATGTTGTGGTTATATAATGTTATAATGTTATCAGTGTACATGATGCTTTACAGAATAAAACAAAATATGACAGAGAGCCATGCCAAAGGCATGGGATTTAGTCTAGAGAGGGAAGAAAGAAGCTGGAGAAGGAAGGAAATAATACAACTATAAATACAAATTCTCCAAATACAGACAGAAAATGTCATTGTTGATACCAACAACGAAACATGGCTTCCTGACTTGTAGCCATTGATAATCCTCCACAAACATTCTGAATTGCCTTATAAAGCCATTCACATTGGCACCCATCACTACATATTACAGAAGTGAATTCCATGAATCCAATCACCCCCAAACCCAGCCAGTATTCACAGTTGCCCATGGTTGGTCTGTGGGCCAAGTTTGGTCCAGATCCATTGTTGTCTGGGTTCATTACTCTCTGGATAAAGTTGAACTACAACTCCCAGATTTCCCGAGCAATCACCCCCAAACTCTGCCAGTATGCACAGTTGCCCATGGGTGGTCTGTGTGCCAAGTTTGGTCCAGGCCCATCATTTGTGGGGGTCACAGGAGTCTGTGGAAGTGGGTGAAGGTACTGAAAATCCCATTGTCTGTGGTCCATCGTCTTCCAACCCTCATCAGGATAATAAGTGTGTCACGGAGAGTCTGTGTCACAAGTGTGGTCCAGGTCCATCATACGTGCGGGTCACAGTGGTCTGTGGGAGCCAAATTGGGTGAAGGTACTGCAAATCCCATTGTTCATGATCCGTACTCCTCCAAACTTCATCAGGACGTATAGTAGGTCATGGGGGGGGGGTCCTGATTCATCATCCATGGGGGTCGCAGTGGTCTCTGGAACTGAGTGAAGATACTGCAAGTCCCATCATCCTTGGCAAGTTTGGTCCAGATCCATCATTGGCTGGGTTCACAGTGCTCTCTGGATGTCGGTGAACTACAACTCATATAAATCAAGGTCAACTCCCATGACCACAAATGTGGTCATGGGAGTTCTGCATGCCAAATGTGGTCCAGATCCAATTATCAAAGGGGATCACAGTGCTATGTCTTGATGCAATGTGAATGACAACTTCCATCCTGTTGAGTGAGTCCCCAACCTCCTCCAGTCTGTTCAGTGGCTGATCAATTCCTCTGTGTTTGGTGTGTGCCATAGGAAAGGGTCAGAAAGGGTTAAGGAGAGGCAGTGGCAGGGTCATGCAAATTCCACACAGGGAACCCTGGGATGCCTGCCTGTGGTGGAGGAAACACATCAAATCTAGGATGAAATTCTCCCTGAATGAAAACATTCCTTGGGTGGTAGGCAGTATGGGCTTTGGGGAGGATATTGGCAGTGTTTGGACTACATACATGTCCATGGTGCTCGCTATAACCTGCAATGCCAGTTGATGGAGTGTCTTTGGAGGCTTCTCAGCATTTGAAAGTATAATCTGTTTGTGGAAGTTGGAGGCTGTCTGTGTAAGAGGACACCTCCGCCACATACACACATACACATTTTTCACTTTTCACTTTTATTATGTGTGTAGAAAAGAATACAGTTCAGGGTGCAGTTGCTACTAGGTCCTTCCGGAGCCTCTACTGCCTTCAATATTGCGAACCTTTGGAGGAGTGGAAAATGTTTTTAAAATAAAGAAAAAAAAATCTTGCTTGAAATCTTCTTTTGTTTATAAAACCTTTGGGGATGGGGTGCTGTGGCTCGACAACATTATGGCTTTGTTAAATTCAAAAGAAACAATAGCTATTTTTGTGGTTAAAAGTGTAAAAAAATTAAATATAGGTAAACAAATGGTTTTGTCTGTGTTCTTTGGGAGATGTATTTATTTATATTTTAATTTTGTTTATATATTTCTATAGTGATTCTTTGGATATATCACATGTAAGCAAAACATTAATTCGCAGTGTAAGACAGAGCTAAGAACAATGTCAACTCCATCCTAAAACTTGTATGTTATGTAAAAGACCTGGGTGAGTGAACAAGGCATTTTCTTGAGGAAAAAAGGTATATAAAGATGTGCTTCTTTGAGAAGGATTCTACTTTTAAAAAGACCTTCTCCTTCTTTGGCAGGATCCTGAAGATGTCCAGGTCCAGGTGGTATTTGTGGGAGAAGTCAGTCTTTCACTTGACTGAGTCTCAAAAGGTTTAGAGGTCTTTACACAGAATCATAGAGTTGGAAAAGATCCCAAGGACTATCCAGTCCCACCCTGTTAGTAATGGAATAGCACACAATCAAAGCACTTCCAACAGAAGGCTTCTTCTTAAAAACCTCTAGAAAAGGAGACTCCACCAGGCAGCATATTCCACTATTGAATAGATTGAAACCAGAACTTTTCTGGACTCAGAAATATCCTAAAATAATTTGAGTTTAGCTGTGGTATATTATATGTCCTATTTTATTCATCTTTTTGTTTCTTACCCTGTCCCTTACTTGTTTTAACAATATAACCTGATTATTTATTCTGCCGAAGATGAAAGCTTTCATGTTGTTGGGTGACAACTTGATTAGCTCTTAAAAAGTTATACTAGCTTTTGAATTTCAGCTGTGAAATCTAAGTTAAAGCTTTGGTTGGACATTATTGATGCTTTTTTAAAATTAGTTGTTAGGGAGATATTATCTGAAAATTGAAATTTAAAGTTGAATTAACAAATCGAGTGAAAGAAAAACATTGAAAATGGGGAAAATACTGTTTCCTGCCTGCTACTTTTTTCTTGAAAGTCTCTCTTTCCGGTGATCTGCATTTTGGAATACAGAATATATTCCCAACTTGTATGGCTGTGCCACCAGCCTTCATGTAAATGTTATGTGTATGGTTTGTGTAGTACAATGGAACATCTTGAAATTTAAGGTGGGTTGGAGTCTGACAGGCAATAGAAGTCAGCAGAGTGGCATTTAGCTGTTTCTTGAAATTCCTTCCCTTTGTTTGCTTTCTCACATGTACATATTTTTTTTCCCATAAATCTCAAATCTATCATTCACACAGTTTTTAGGCTGAAGTTCTAAAGCATATACAGATACAGAAATTGCATAAACGTTTGTCCTGATTTAATCATTTTTCATCATATGTGAGTATAAAATTGGGAAGTTTTCAGTGTAGCTTTTCAAAACCTTTGTATGTATGTTCTGTTTTAGTGACATGGTATACAGGGGCGGCTCAAGCCATTACGCAAAGTAAGCCTTTGCAGTAGAGTTGATTTTGCCAGGGGCGCTCTTGAGGTGCTCTTGGGGGAAAATAGACCTTGACATATTTGAGTTGTAGTTACTGGGATGTATAGTTCACCCACAATAAAAGAGCATTCTGAACTCCACCAATGATGGAATTGAACCAAATACGGCACACAGAACTCCCACAATGAACAGAAAATATATATCAGTGATTGGTTGGGGGGGGGGGGCAAAATACTGTTTGCTTACCGTTGAAAATTACCTAGGGCCGCCTCTGATGGTATAAATGGAGTAACTGAGTCCAAGGGCAGATTCATAACCAAGACCATTCAGGTCAAACCTAGGCAGGGTGAGAATTTGACCTCTGACTCATGTGTCAGTTTTGCCCTCCTGAGCATAATGGTTTTTGTGACTGCATTACTTCATCATTGACAAAATACGAAGATGGGTGAACACCTTTGTTCCTATAGGATAAAAGCAAGGAGTGGCTCGGAATGGTATGTTAACAATAGCTGTAATCTCTTCTCATGGTGGCAGGTACCAAAACACAAGGGTGGGGCAGCTGGTGTGTTGACTGTAGTCATAGTTCTCTGAGAAGGTGATGCCTGGGAGTTCCCTCTGATCCAGAGGATTTGCAATGTGCTGATCTTTCTAAAGTCATCTAACTTTCGAACTCCTCAGCCTGAAAATGCAGGCTTTGTTTATACTGGGCCTTAAGGTGTAATTGTTTCTGACCAGTCTCAAATAGAATGGAATAACTGCGACCTTACCTCGTAAAGGCTGATTTGGCCGGGGTGGTCCATGCCTTGGTCACCTCTAGATTGGATTACTGTAATGCGCTCTATGGGGCTGCCCTTGAAAACGGCTCGGAAATTCCAACTGGTCCAACGGGCGGCAGCCAGGATGTTAACTGGTGCTCCTTACAGAGAGAGGTCAACCCTCCTGTTCAAGGAGCTCCATTGGCTGCCATTCATTTTCCGGTCCCAATTCAAAGTGCAGGTGCTCACCTACAAAGCCCTAAACGGTTTGGGACCAGCCTACCTGCGTGACCGCATCTCCGTTTATGAACCTGCATGCTCCCTCCGATCATCTGGAGAGGCCCTGCTCACGATCCCACCTGCGTCGCAGGCGCGTTTGGTGGGGACGAGGGACAGGGCCTTCTCTGTGGTGGCCCCCCGACTCTGGAACTCTCTCCCCAAGGACATCAGACAAGCCCCAACGTTGGCAGTCTTTAGGAAGAGCCTGAAGACCTGGCTGTTCCAGTGTGCCTTTCCAGAATAGGAAACTCCTGGCAATAAGTCCCAAATGCAGTTTGTTAGAGATTCAGGATTATCTGCACATTGCATCTACCTCCAAATACCTCTACATATTACCTGTCAGGCTCAGCACTTTTAAATTTTTCCATTACATTTGGCCCGGCCTCTAGGTTTTTAATTGTGTCACGGTGTCATTGTTTTAGTGTTTTATTGTTTTACTTGATGTTTTATTATTTGCTTATGAGTTTTACTGTGATATTTGTATGTTGTTGTTGTTGGCGGCCTTGGCCTTTGTAAGCCGCATCGAGTCCTTCGGGAGATTTTGCGGGGTATAAATAAAGATACCGGTAATAATAATAATAATAATAATAATAATAATAATAATAATAATAATAATAATAATAATGTGGAGATTGGCTAGGAATTGAGAAGAGTTGCCTAAGGTCATCTTAACTTGTGTCTGAAGACCCAGGTCAAAGTCAGCAGCTTTACAGGGCCAAGTGGCACCTGTGGCCTTTGAGTATTATTTATTATTTATTTCTGGTATTTATATCCCGTCTCTTCTCTACCTTGAAAGGGGGACTCAGGACGGCTTACATAGGCAGCAATTTGATGCCGTTGCATGAACAATGAAGACAATAACCATTAAACAAAAACCATCAAACTATTAAAATACATAAAATACATAAGCCATTAATTAAACAGTATAAAATCTTAATTACCAATAAAACCGTATTCTCATGTAAATCGTCTTTCCAGTCCATTTCAATCAAAGTGCTGCTTTATGTCTGCTGACGGAAGGCGTGGTCCCACAACCACGATTTTATTTTCTTCCTGAAAGCCAGGAGGGATGGGGTCAATTGTATCTCATTTGGAAGCGCGTTCCACAGGCGGGGGGCCACCGTCAAGAAGGCCCTGTCCCTCGTCCCCACCAGCCGCGTTTGCGAAGTTGGTGGAAGCGAGACCAGAGCCTCCTCGGATGATCTTAAGGTTACGAGGTGGGACGTAGAGGCAGATGCGTTCAGACAAGTAAGCTGGGCCAGAACCGTATAGAGCTTTATAGGTACCACTTGATATCTGCTCTATTGATGGGTAAAGAAGTCTTAAGTGCAGTTATGGTCAATTGCTGCTTCCTCCTCTGTACTGCCATAATGTAGCAGAATCCTTTTCTTAAGTTTTTAAAATAGTTTTAGTTATGTTTGTATTTTATTGTTTTCTCAAGGAACTGAAAGTGACATATATAGATCTTCCTGTTTTACTTTCAACACAGTCTTCTGAGGAAGGGAGGTTAATTTGAATTGACCAAGGTAAACCAGAGACCGTGGCCAGTTCCCTAACATACTCTAACCCAGGAGTTCTCAAACGTTTTCAGCTGCGGAGCCCTTTTCGAAGCAAAAGTTTCTCATGGAACACCAAGAAATGTTTATACATTATATTAATATATTGTATTATATTATGTATATGTATCAAGCATGGGCAAACTTTCTGCTGCACTGTTTTAAAATTTGACAGATGGGCCAGGCCAGTGGCAAATGACTGGAGAGTGTTTATGTGAAATAATTGGGAAAAAATGAACAAATTCTTATGCACACAGCACAAATCTTGTTTGTAGTGCAAAAAAAGAAAAGAAAGACAGAACAATACAGTATTTAAAATGAAGAACAATTTTAACCAACATAAACTTAACAGCATTTTAGTGGAAGACCGCAGGGGGCATCCAGTACAATCCCTTTCTGCCATGCAGGAAAAGTGCAATCAAAGCACCCCCAACAGATGGCCAACCAGCTTTTGTAATAGTAGTAGTAGTAGTAGTAGTAGTAGTAGTAATAGCAGAAACCCCAGGTGCCATCCAGTTCAACTCCCTTCTGCCATGCAAGAAAAGCACAATCAAAGCACCCCCTGAGAGTGGGAGGGAAATGGGATTTTGGAAGCAAGAAAGGTGATGGGAAAAGTCTTTCGCAGTGAGGGAGGCGGGGGGGGGGGGATGAGGAAAGAGGATAGAAAACTTGGGGGAGGTAGGAGAAGGAATTGGGAACTGTGGGGCCCCTTAGTATTCTTTGTGGAGCCCCAAGGGCTCTAGGAGGCACACTTTGAGAACCGCTGCTCTTACCTGTACAGTTGGCTGACTGTCAGATTGGGAAATTTGTCTACATACATTTATGCACAATTTGAGATCCATAGCACCTTCCAGTACCATGCAGATTACTTGGTTATCCATCCAATTAAACAGCACTGGGTAAATACAGTATAGTATCTTGATTAATTGAGAGTAGTGAAGTTACATGAAGATCTGAAACAATATGTTCATGGTAAGATTGGTGTGGTATGGAAGCTAGTAGTGTTTTACAACACTACTACATTCTGTTTTTTAATTTATTTGAAAATATTTTTAGAAATTCCAGGGGAATTGCGACATTAGTGTTATTGCTACATTAGTGTTGGTTTCTAGACCTTCCCTATAAATTACAAGATGCTTCATGAATATACTTTATTAATAAGATAATTTTACCTTATATGACTCAGTATTCAATTATTGTAATACGTCATTGACAATTGCTGTTGCAGCTCATGGAGAGTTTTTATAAGTTGGTTATACACTGGGTGACAAGCACTATGAGGCAAGCAACCAAAAATGTGGGTGTCCGTTTCCAGTCAACATGTGAATTTTATCCTTCCGGTCTTTTGGGTTGCTCGACTCTTTGAAGCTCTCTTCCGTGCCACGTGTCTTCCAGTTTTTCTTCTCCTCTTTCTACTCTATGGCCTCACACTTCTTGACCACTCCCTATTACAATTTCCCATCTTATTTTCTTGATTCGTATACTGATTTTCTCCTAGTTTGGCATCACCAGCACTTTTAGTTCTTCTGGCCTGCTGCTATACTATGTAGAGTCCCTGTTCTCTTCTGACTTCATGCTGGCCTTCACTATACTAACATGTCCATAAAAAGAATAGAGAGACAATCACCCTTTTTATCTTTGTCTCACCCTCATAGATTGGAGACCTGCGGTGATGCTGGGTGTGCTGGACTGTGCCGAAAGGTCCAATCAGAAAATATGTACAGACTTCGGAATCACTGGTTATCCTACTTTGAAGGTATATTTCCATTGTGGAGGAGGAGACTCTTCTACTTCAGTTGGAACTGACATTTAATGCCATAATTATTTGAAAGCACATGTTTCCCAATCATATATTTGGTGTGCTATCTGTGAAAACTTGATGGTTAGCTATGTAAACCTGATGTTTTGGCTCACTGGTTGATGCTGTCAGGGGGATGTTTTTCATCCCCCATGAAGAGCAGTAGGACTATGAGGAGACAGACTTCTAAAAGACTGAAGTGACTTTGAGAGGGAGAAAGAAAAAGAGAACTTTCTGTCCAGAGAGGGAAAGAAAAGCTATGGACTTCACACATGATACATCTATCCCAAAACCTATTGGCTTGTCCTTGTTGATGTATGACTTCAACAGCAGTTCTAGAAGACAAAAACAAAGCTTGTCCTACCCACAGTCTGTCTCAATTTTCTTTTTTGGGTTCAATTTTTAATTTTTTTTATTGTATACAAGTTGACAAGCAAAACCAAAAATTACATTAATTAGCAAAATAGAAACATTGCAACATTATAACAAATCATTTCCCTTCTTCCTTTCAACTGTGAACTCACCATCCATGACCTGTGTCACTACTCAGTGTGAATCCCATATCTAATAAAACCTACTACTTTAGTAAATTCCACTTGCAGCTACTTTTAAGTCATTTGTCTTTCTTTCCAAATATTCAAATGCCAGCCTCCATTTTTTGGTGAACTCTTCATTATTTCCTTCCCGGATACCATTAGATAGCTTGGCCATTTGAGTATAGTCTAATAACTTTTTACTCAAATCCTTTTTAGATAGTTCTGTCTTGGTTTTCTGAGAGGGAGTGGGGAGAAAACTTTTCAAAATGACAACTATTTTCCCAGCCATAATCTCAAGTATAAAAATACTTCCCTTCCAGTACTACCAAGTCAAAACTCCAAAATCATGATAGCTTTGTTGAGGGCTCATCAGTAACTAGTAAGTCACACTTCACTTAGTCAGGGTGGAGATGAAACGCAAGAAGTGTTACATAAATAAAGCTTCTTGTATTTAATCTCCACCCTAACTGAGGGAGGTGCCTGGGCTCCTAATTTGGTCCCCATGGTCTGGTACATATGGAAATGAATTCTTCTTGCCTTCTTGAAGACATGAAAGCTACTAGATTCAGATTAGGGGAAAATAGCTGTGTTGAATACATATTTGACCCACACATGCAAATAGGTTTGCTTATCATACCTGGAAGCCCACATAATTGGAGGTCCTCCTAGACTCAGCGCTGACATTTGACGCGCAGGTGTCGGTGGTGGCCGGAAGAGCCTTCGCGCTATTAAAACTTGTGCGCCAACTGCGACAACCTCGTGAAGTCTGACTTGACCATGGTGGTCCATGCCTTAGTTACCTCTAGATTGGATTACTGTAATGCTCTCTACGTGGGGCTACCCTTGAAGACGGCCCGGAAATTACAACTTGTCCAACGTTCAGCAGCCAGACTAATAACTGGGGCAACTTACAGGGAGTGGTCAACCCCCCTGTTTAAGGAGCTCCACTGGCTGCCATTTATTTTCCGGTCCCAATTCAAGGTGCAGGTTATCACCTATAAAGCCCTAAACGGTTTGTGACCTGCCTAACTTCGTGACCATATCTTTCTCCATGAACCATCTCGGGCCCTCCATTCTTCTGGGGAGGCCCTTCTTTTGCCCCCACCAGTCTCCCAGACTCCCTTGGTGAGTACAAGGAAGAGAGCCTTTTCCTCTGTGGCTCCCCGACTCTGGAACTCACTCCCTGGAGAGATTAGGAAAGCCCCTACCCTAGAAACCTTTAAAAAGAACCTCAAAACCTGGCTCTTCCGCTGCGCATTTGATGAGTAGATCGACTACATCCTCATACTAGTGTTTAGTTTAACGGTTTTTGTTATTGGAGTGCATTCCTCCCATAAGAAAGTTTTGCTCCATGACCTCCACTAAAATGAGCTCTCCTCTGCAAATAATCTGTCCTTGTTTATCTTGCCTGAGTTTTTAATCTCTACCCACTTTTCTTTTATCCATTACATGTAGCTTGCCCATGTTACCGTGATTGTGTTTATTGTGTTTATTGTAATTTTATATTGTTATGTTGTCTTTTGTTTATGCAATTGCGTTATTATTGCTTATTCTTTGCGTTTTCAGTTTTGTTTTATTTCATGTAATTGTTGTTTTGGGCTTGGCCTCATGTAAGCCGCACTGAGTCCCCATTGGGGAGATGGAGCGGGGTACAAATAAAGATTATTATTGTTATTATCATCATCATCATCTCAAAAATCCCCATTGGTCTTGAGTAGCCTGGTCCACTTTTTCAGGTGTCTTCACATAATCCTATACATAGGCAGGGAAACCTGGCTTTTATGTCCATTTGCAAGTGTGTTTTAAGAAGCTCTTGCAGTCATCTAGCTGCACCATCCACTGATTTTACCCACATGATTCAAATAACCCAATGGGAACTTGCTGAATGACTTATCTACACTTTCTCCGCTTATGACCTTACAGAGACCTCCCCTCCCTTTCCTTTGGGAGATGAGAATCCTATATGCACATGCATTTACACACTGAGCAAAGGCGAATGAAGAGAGCTTGGAAAAGAAGGAGCTCTTTAAAGGAAAACTTTTATTCTAAACAAGCAATCTACATGAGTAAAAATTGTATCTTATACATAAAGGCTATCCTTCAAGTATTGCTTTGGATTAAAGTTACAAACAGCCCAAGTTAAAAGAACATAATTTTCAATGAGACTAGCTAAATATTTATCTTCTGTTCACTATGCAAATGGAATCTAGGTCTTGAATGTTCATGAGAAGTTGAGAATCTGGACCCCCTGGGCCCAGGCTATGATGAAGCTCAGTCCCAGAGTCTCAGCCTTTTTGTCTCTTTATCTCTCTCTCTGCACCATGAGGTTTTATAATCTCTCACTTGGAAACATCTGGAGCCCCTGGTGTCAGGACTGAAGACCGAGAGGTCGCAGGTTCGAATCTGGAGAGAGCGTGGATGAGCTCCCTCTATCAGCTCCAGCTCCTCATGCGGGGACATGAGAGAAGCCTCCCACAAGGATGATAAAGCATCAAAACATCCGGGCGCCCCCTGGGCAACATCCTTGCAGACTGCCAATTCTCTCACAGCAGAAGTGACTTGCAGTTTCTCAAGTTGCTCCTGACGACAAAAAACAAAACAAAACAAACTTGGAAACATTGGGCAATTGTCTCTTGCTATCTATGGCTCTTGCTTGATGCTGATCCCAATACATGCAACGTAAACCATCATTAATCCTTTGTTTACATGGAGGGAAGACGATTTATTTATTTATTTATTTATTTATTTACTTCGCTTATATATTGCAATTCTCAGCCCAGGGGCGACTCACTGCGGTGTACAACAGGTGCAACAGGTGCAAGAAAAACAGGTGCAAAATACAAGACATAGTGTAAAATAATCCACAATTCATCATTATCAAAAAACATCCTCATCAAAAACATCAACATTACTACAAAAGCCATTCCGTGTCGTCTCATCGTCAAACCCACAATCCGGTATCATTTCCGTTGTTCCATTCCTATGGTCAATTTCCAGTCATTGCACTTCTTGTTCAAATGCCTTCTTAAACAGATTCCCCTTAACGCTGGTGCCCAGATTACAGGAGAACCCATTACCACATGTTTTTGGCATGGGTGGAAGAGCTGATTTTCTAGCCCTCAGTTTTTCAGCCAAAAGTTATTTGGGTTAAAAACTGTAGTTGAAATAGTCTTACAGACCCATGTCTAAAGAAAACACAAAACTAAACTTCCTGCATCTCCTCCCTAAGAACCAGTGAGTTTGTTTAACTTGGGAGACCTGGAAGCATGCTAAGCTTTGTTGTTCTAAAGCCTGGTTTATACTTTTAAATCATCCTATGCTTTATAAATCCATTAACGTGAGCTAATGGTTAAGTGATGTTGCTCTGGTAAACATTATGACCATACCATATCCTGTTTAAAGGCACTTAACATGAGTACTGGCTCATTTATATAATGTGTTGGCACACCGGTAGCACATCTTAGCATAAAAATGGGCTGAGAGCACTGCTGTGTGCATTGAAACATGAGGGAGCGTATGGGATATTTGCACAGCTAAACACATTACCTGTGGCCCATGTCATTTACAGAAACTGGGTTTTAGAGGAAACTAGCTGTGATCCTTCCAAGGATATCTGTTAATTGCCTATGCAAGAGCAAAAGGATCTTTAGATGTCTCTAAATGGATAGGTATTTTACCCAATATCCACATCATGGACGAGTAGGCATTTATTTTCATTTATTTATTGCCTTTCTCCCAAGATACAGTTTAGCAACATAACAAAGCAGGTCCTAATCTGCCCACTTTGGAGCAATAATACTGTATGTGTACATTCATATATAACGTTACCTAAGTGGGGACAAAATTAGGGGTTTTGTTATAACCCATGACTAAGCTGAAGATAAAATGTAGGGCCACATAACAAATATTTTCCTTCCCTTTTAAAAAATTATAGAGGGAATGTACTTCAGAAGAACCAACAAGAAGGAGGGTATCTGCCTATTTGGGGGGTTATAACAGGATGTGTATGTATTAAATTGCAGTGCTGACCTGTCTATCCAAATATAGATAAGGAAAATAATATAAATGAGGAAAAAGAATGAAAATGCAGCCTGAAAAAGGGGGCTCTGCAATGAATCCCTTACCTTAGCAGGCTAGCTTAGGCCTAAAGGAGTGGGCCTGGCAAAGCCACGGCATCCATTTTAGGAAAGGGGGACAGGGAGACTCCATTTTAGGTTAGGTTTGCCTTGAGGGGGCATGTTCTAGTCTTGGAGGGAAAATCAGAAGGCTAGGATTGGTTAGAAAGATGGGGGCGGAGCCTAAGTGAGCTGATGGCTGGATGGCCATCTGTCAGGGGTGATTTGAATGCAATATTCCTGCTTCTTGGCAGGGGGTTGGACTGGATGGCCCATGAGGTCTCTTCCAACTCTTTGATTCTATGATTCTATGAAGGAAAAAGTGTCTTTTAAGCTGTGGTTTGAGGTCCCAGTTTGCCAGTTGGAAGTTTGGAAAGGATCAAGAGAAGAAGTATGGGTGTTAGCGAGAGCAGTTTGGGTTTTGAAGAAGAAGTTTGGGTCAGTCTTTTGTGTAGTATTCAGAACAGTTATTGAGTAAATAGCTGGAATACTGTGTGGTACAGCACCCTGTTAGTGGTCTGTTCATTTCCTAAGGAAGGCTAGTTCAGGTTTTTGGCTAGTTTCCTAAGGGGGATTTTTGGGAGTTACTCTCAGAGATTCATTTCCTGAAGGACTCTTCTGTGGTGGAACTTTTAAGACTTATAACACAGAAGTTTTTAAGATCTTTACTCAAACACAACCACAAGCTTTTTATGCCAGTATTTTACTGAAACCATTTGTACCTGAATATTTCAAGCCTGTTCAATAAACGTTCTTGTTATTTTTATCAATTTATACCAGCCTCAGTATGAATACCTTTGTGGTGAAAGCATTATTCAAGTCAGCTTTTAACAGCCTCTAAGAAAACTATAGTGACACAGTGTGGGTCACAGGAAAAACTCTCCACATAAAAACAGCCTGTTTATTATTAATATGGTGGCAGTGGAAATCTTTTGAAGAATCATTTTAAATCTATCAGTTCCAGTGGTTTCCAATTCCTAACTTTTAAATAGACAGTTTGTTCAGCAACCATACTCCCTCTATATTTTGGCGAGTTAGTCTGTAGTGGTGGTGTATATCGTTTGGCTGAGCAGCATTTGGATTATTTTATGTATATTTCCCCGTATATAAATTTAATTTATAATCTTCTCTCTTATCCGCTGTGTCGTCCCATTAGCCTTCCCTTGTCCAAATCAGAAAAAGGAAGGCAGCCATCCCTCCTTCCTCACCTTCTGTTCTGGCCAAAATGGGGTTCTGCAGCAACTTGGGGGACTCCAAAGAATGCAGTGCACCTGGCATTTTGGTCACTTGAGATAGAGTAGAATAGTGACAGACATTTTTAACAGGGATATTTAGGTCTCATAAGGCTTGGAAATAAACTTCCGAGGCTTGCAAGGATGATACATTAAGCCCCTATTCAAAATGGCCACTGTTGCTCTGTTCACCTCGAGTGCCCCAAATAACAGGGAGCACAGAACATTTCCAGCATTGATCCATAGATAAGACAATCCAGATTTTTTGGCTCAATTTTTTTTGTGAATTTCTCCCCAACTTTTATATGGGTATGTACAGTGCTTGGATATTAGCTCTCACTCAAATATATCTACTTTTGATAACTTGCAGCTGGGGAATTATAGTGCAAAAAAAAAAAGAGTATTTTTAAAAAGTTCTGCCTAGAAATTAGAAGTGTTTTCCTAAGTAATTCCACAAGCCTAAGCATGTGAAAGGCTGTTTAGTATCAGTTACACAACAAGAAGCCAAATCCAAGTTTAGGAAAATCTGATTTTCACCATGACTATGTCCATTTGGCTCTTGTCCAGCGCCTCGTGTCTATCCCACTTCCATGTGTATTGTCACGTCCTGTGGTTGACTTGGATCAATGAACCAGGCTCATTTCTGTGGTCATAAATATGTTGCTATGCAGACTAATTAAAGGCTTTGGAAGAGTTCAGATCAAATGCTAAAACCTCACCGAAATTGAATTGAAACATACCCTGTTCTCATAGTAAAAGAATTTAATTCAAATCAGCAGCACTTGCTATTTATATAGTATTTATATAGTGCTTTCCTCAGCACTCAAGCAATCTTTCCTATTAATTTAGCAGTTACAACATCCCCTGTTGCAGGTGGAATACTGTACCTCATATAAAGCCATTGTTGACTTCACAGATAAGGTGTGGTTTAACTGGGACATCCCAGCCACTGATTACTTTCATAATCACTATGCAGATTTGCTAAAAGTTACGATCGGTCCCTAGTACAACTCCTATTGAGTTCTGTTGAAAGAAAGATATAATGACTGTGGCAGCTATCCAAGAATCTAAAATCTTTGTGGAAAACTTGTCATCTTTTTATGACTCAGTTTCTGGCCACGTCAAAAGTTTTTTAAATGGATTGGGTTGGAATGGCATTACTTTGCCTTTTTGATTGCGTTATATGATGTTGCATAAGGGGACATAAAAATTTTCTGCACTAAACATCTTCAATGTGAAGCATAGTGTGTTAGTCTAGAACAGAAGTCCTCAAACATTTTAAACAGAGGGCCAGGTCACAGTCCCTCAAACTGCTGGAGGGTCGGATTATAATTTGATCCAACGGGCGACAGCCAGGTTGTTAACTGGGGCGCCTTACAGGGAGCGGTCATCCCTCCTGTTCAAGGAGCTCCACTGGCTGCCATTCATCTACCAGACCCAATTCAAGGTGCAGGTTCTTACCTACAAAGCCGTGAACGGTTTGGGACCCACCTACCTGCGTGACCGCATCTCTGTATACGAACCCACACGATCCCTTCGATCATCTGGAGAGGCCCTGCTCTCGATCCCACCAGCCTCGCAGTCACGATTGGTGGGGACGAGAGAGAGGGCCTTTTCGGTGGTGGCCCCTCGACTCTGGAATTCTCTCCCTAAAGATATCAGACAGGCCCCAACTCTGGCAGTCTTTAGGAGGAGCTTGAAGACATGGTTGTTCCAGTATGCCTTCCCGGAATAATGATCCCATAGCACTTTGTCCTCCAAGCACTTTATATTTTTAGGTCTGCTGGTATGCCCTTCCACAAACGCCACTATCACCTTTTCGTCCATGTCCCAGCATTATTCCCCATTTTAACTTTACATTTGGCCTTCCCACTGTTTTTAATTGTGTGTTGTCTTATTGCTAATGTTGTATATTTTATTGTCTATGTTTTTATTTAATTGCTTGTACTGTTGTTGTTATTATTGCTTGTACTGTTGTATTCGGCCTCATGTAAGCCGCACCGAGTCCCTTGTGGAGATGGTAGCGGGGTATAAATAAAGCGTTATTATTATTATTATTATTTGAAAAAAGCATGAATGAATTCCTATGCACACCGCACAGATCTTATTTGTAGTGCAAAAAACACTTAAAAACAATACAATAATTAAAATGAAGAACAATTTGAACAAATATAACCTTATTCGTATTTCAATGGGAAGTGTTGGTCTGCTTTTGGCTGAAGAGATAAGATTGTTGTTGTTATTGTTGTTGTTGTGTGTTTTCAGGTCATTTCAGACTTAGGTTGACCCTGAGCGAGGACCAGGTAAATGACCTTGGAGGGCCGTATCCGACCCTCGTGCCTTAGTTTGAGGGCCCCTGGTTTAGAATCTCCATTTTCAGCTAAAATAAACTGGTTAACTTTGAATCATTATTATGAAAAGGAATATTGAAGCTTTTTGGGAATTTTTAGTAAGTCTCTACATGGGGGTTTCAGGACAAAACTGTTCGGTTTATTTGTTGTTTAAAATGTTCATATACCTCTCTTGAACTAGAACATCTCCCACAGCAGTTTACAGATCAATAAACATGAGACAGACTGCACTTTCCGACTGATGACACAGAAAGAACAGGGGGTGCAGAAGGGAGGAAGAACACAGGAAAACTCAGACCATGTTACATAGCATGAATTTTTATAATGACTTGCGTTATGGAAACAGGTCACTCACAATTAAAAAAACAACAACAAAACAGGCCCTGACAGGTTTCAGGATATAGCCTGAAGGCTAAATTTTCTTTCCTGTAATATAGTTGTAAGTTTTTGGTTTCATAGGGCAGAACCTTTTAACCTTTAAGATCTAGATAAAATCTCATGACTTTTTGCCATTTCTGCTACTACTGATGAGGCTGGTTAAAGCAGGTTGAGTTGTCAGTTCTTCATTTCCTTTCTTCACAGCCAGATCTTACATAAGAAACACCAGACTACCCTATGTAGAATCCATTGTTTCTGTTCCCCCATTGTACATCGTGCTTTAATCCAGAATTTCTCAAGCTGTGCTCCTCCAGATGTTTTGGACTTCATCGCTCACAATTCCTAACAACTGGTAAACTGACTGGGATTTCTGGGGGCTAAAGTCCAAAACACCTGGAGGAGCAGTTTGAGAAACACTGCTTTAATCTATTTTCCAGCCACCAGCAGCCAGTGATAGGGTGAGAGATTCAATGTACCTGAACTCCTATTATCATTGTATTATCTAACATGATACAATGGATATGGCATTTTCTAGGCAACATTAGCAACCTTATGCTAAGTTTCTAATAGTCATGAGGGATCTTGATTTGAATTTGAACTGCATTGCCAGCAGTGATTTTTCCTCACATCTTTAAAAATTATACACACACACACACTAGCTGTACCCACCACACTCCTTCTTCCTTCCCTCTTTCTCTCCTTTCTTTCTTTCTCTCCTTCCTTCCACCCCCCCTTTTCTTTCCCTTCCGTTTCTCTCTTTTCTTCCTTATCTACCTCTTTCCTTCCTTTGCTCTTTGGTTCCATCCTTCCCTCTCTCTTTCCTTCTTTCCTTCTCTACCTCTTTGTTGTGTTCCCCCTTTTCTTTCCCTTCTTTCTTTCTTTCCACCCTCCCATCCATCTCTGCTTCATTCCCTCTTTCCTTCCCTCCTTCCTTCCCTCTCTCTTTCCTTCCTTCCTTCTCTACCTCTTTGTTGTGTTCCCCCTTTTCTTTCTTTCCCTTCTTTTTTCTTTCCTCCCATCCTTCTCTGCTTCCTTCCTTCCCTCTTTCCTTCCCTCCTTTCTTCCCTCTCTTTCCTTCCTTCCCTACCTCTTTGTTGTGTTCTTTCTTTCTTTCTTTCTTTCTTTCTTTCCCATCCTTCTCTGCTTCCTTCCTTCCCTCTTTTCTTCCCTCTCTCTTTCCTTTCTTCCTTCTCTACCTCTTCGTTGTGTTCCCCCCTTTCTTTCCCTTCTTTCCTTCTTTCCTCCCATCCTTCTCTGCTTCCTTCCTTCCCTCTTTCCTTCCCTCCTTCCTTCTTTCCCTCTTTCCCTCCCCCCTTCTCCCCTTCTTCCATTTTTGGGTTCCTCTCCACTGCTTTTTTTTTGGGGGGGGGGTATCAGTGATGGTCACTCGTTGGTCTGTTAGGGATGTAGTGTCCAAGTTTGGTGTCCGTTTATCCAGTGGCTTTTGAATTATGTTACTCCCACAAACAAACATTACATTTTATTTTATTTATATAGATATATCACACACGCACACACCTCTGTCACTGAAGGCCATAAAATACTGCTATTTATCTTCATGAGGCTAAACAATGCTAGTATCTCTATGTTTTGCCTTACATGGTAAAAAGCAGCTGCCGGGGGGGCAGGGGGTGGATTAATTTCCTAATGTTAAAAGAGCAATATAGTGCTCCTTTCCGTGTGATTTGGAACTGGAATTTGCTTCTTCCTCTTTTTTCCTCTCCTTGAGGTTGTTAATGCTAATGCATGTCTCAAAACACCGTGAACAATCCAGATCAGAGAGCTCCTGCATCACATTTAACCTGGCACTAAATTACAAGAAAAAATACGTACACATCTTTCCTTCCTTCTCATTCACTCCTTTACCCATCGGTTTTCATGCTTGCCACAAGCTGACGTGGCAGTGTCCTTCTGTTTCTTTGCTGATGTTTTGAATACGCCTACAAATACGTAGTATCTTAAGTCCAGCCCAACCTGTTAAACAAATCCTTGATGTGTATGTTTTTGACAGGTGGTAGATACCAAGCCAAAACATAGTGCTGGAGGCATTTTCAAAGCATTACAGCTGCTGTTGGGGTAATAAAAATTGTATATACCTGCCAAATGGGAAGCCCATTCTGTTCCTTTTCCCACTAAGTTGAGCAGCAAGAGCAGTAAGCAAATTATTACTGGGGAAAGAAAAAGCTAATTAAACTGACAGTATAGTTTTGTTAATTCCCAACATATGGTACCTTTTCTTCCCATCCCACTTCCTCAGTCCATTGTTGCCTCAGTATTCATCCATTGGAAATCCAAAATTTGACAGAAGTAAATGTGAGTCCTCAAGCTGAAACATCCCAATGATTGTGTGATCTTCATAGTCACTACATATGACCTGCCTCTCCAAGCCACAGTAGTCCACCACTACTGAGTTCATTTCTACTCCAGCAGCTCTATGAAGCTGCTTCTTCTATTAGGGTTGAATAAGAAGTAATGCCTCCATCTTCGTAGCTTCTCAACAGATGGCAGTACTGGTATGCGGCAGATACTGGCTTGTTCAGTAGACTCTCCTCTACAGTTCCATTTTGGCAGGAAGCCTTAGCATTGAACGGTTGTGTTGTTAAAGTGCGAAGTATGGAACCCTGCACAGACGGTTGGTCAGTGCGACTTAAGCAATGTGCTGTCATTGAATTCTTGACAGCAAAAGGTGTCACCCCAAAGGAGATTCAACAGAGAATGCAAGCTGTTTATGGTGATTGTGTTAATGTGAGTACTGTGTGCCATTGGGTGAGTAAGTTTAAAGATGTTGTGGTGGGAAATCTGACTTGCATGACAAACAAAGAGTTGGACATCCTGTGACAACCACCGAGTTTTACAAGCAAAAGGTTGACAGATTGATTCAGAATGATAGTCGTATCAGAGAGAAATTTCAAGCATAATCAGCATTTCACAGGAATGTGTGGGTCACATTATTGCTTTGCTTGGCTTGGCTATCAGAAGATCTGTGCATGATGGGTACCCAGGATGAGAGAACTGTGAGATGCTGGTTGCAGAAACAAAGTGTCGACTTCTTCCGTGACGGCTTCAGAAAACTTGTTCATCGTTGGCAGAAATGTATCCAATTTTCCGGTGATTATGTGGAAATGTGAATAGTGGTAGTTAAAGAGCACATTCTAAGGATTATTTCTGCATTTGATTTATTAAAATATTGTGGAGACCAAAATCCACTGATTGTGGTAATGTGAAAATAACTAAATTAACTCAATGTATATATTACAAATACACATATCAAAAAAACAGGACTGCCACATTCACATTAAGTAGAAACAACTGGTTCTTCTCTTGAAGTATAAAACAACGTCTTTGTGTGAGTAAATGTCCTCTTCTTTATTACATATGAGTAGACTCCAGTAGTCACATGAATTGACTCCAACCTGCAACTGGTTTCGACTCACAAGAGCCTTTGTCAGGCGGTTGGGTCTACAAACAACACATATCATGAATACACATATACAATTGAACAATTTGTTATAACAAGTTTGTAAGAATATATACAGACACTCTACTTACTCAAATTACTCACACGAAGATGTCGTTTTATACTTCAAGAGAAGAACCAGTTGTTTCTACTTAATGTGAATGTGGCAGTCCTGTTTTTTTGATATGTGTATTTGTAATATATACATTGAGTTAATTTAGTTATTTTCACATTACCACAATCAGTGGATTTTGGTCTCCACAGTTTTAGGGGAACCCATTTTTCTTGTTGGCATTTATTAAAATATTCCCATCCGAACCCAAGTAACGAAGGTGGAGGCATTACTTTTCATTCAACTCTCATAGTATTCCACAGATATGATCTATGACATTTAGAAGTCAGAAACAGTTTAGTGCTCTTCTTTTAATAATAATAATAATAATAATAATAATAATAATAATAATAATAATAATATCTTTATTTATACCCCGCCACCAATCTCCCCAAGGGGACTCGGAGCAACTTACATGAGGCCAAGCCCGACAACACATCAATAAAACAAAAAAAAAGAAGCAAAAAACAATAAAATTAATATAACTCACATATAAACAGTAACACGCAAGGATTTAAAAAACCTATGGCCGGACCAAATGTAATAGTTTAAAATTTAAAAAATAAACGCTGGGCATGAACAGAGGTAGGATGTATCTGGTAGTAAGTAGGGTTTTAAAAGAAATGAAGGGAGAGCAACCCAACGAGTAATTAAAGTGCTTCTGAGAACATTTTGCTGGAGATTATTTCCTTATTCAGGGAAGGCACACTGGAACAGCCACGTTTTTCAGACTCCTCCTAATGACTGCCAATGTGGGGGCTTGCCTGATATCCTTATTAGAATAATGGCACCAAATACATCAACCCATTTACCAAATGATGGTTTTAGTAACCCAGTGATGATTTTATTAGCACAGCAACCAAAATCAAACCTTAATTGCCAAAAGTGATATCCAGTAGCACTTTCTTGGAATGCAACCAATAGAGTGGCCTCTGTAAATAGAAAGACACAGGTATGTTCATCTGGATCACTATGCAAAGCAATCTTGTTGCACCTTTGAGTCAAAGGAGAGAATGAAGTTGGGTAGCACAAGCTGTCACAGACTTAAATCTGCTTCATTAGATTGAAAAGAATGAAATGGGAAGAAACAATTTATTTATGCTTATCTATCACGGCATAAGGGCCACATATTTTTCAAGATGGTGTATGTTTTTGGAAACCAGTAAGAATTAAACTGTATTGCTTGGAGGTAGATTTCCCCATAGATAAGCTTTGTTTTATTATTTGACTGGAGGAGAGGGGAACAGAAGGGAAAGTTCCCTTTCAAGCTGCTCTGTTTTGTTGTTGCCTCCTGTGAGCACTGAGACAAGAGCTGCTCTCAGGCAGCTCAGCTTGTGGCATAGCTTTCATGAGAAAGGCTCCAATAGTTGAATTCCTTTGGTTTTTAGGCAACCAAAAGTCCTTGTGATTGTGTGTTTCTGGACATTGTGTCCAGGACCCACCTGCATCTGTAGCTGGAAGATCTGTTTGTTCACTAGGACTTTTACCAGGATGTGCAGTTAGAGCACCAAGCTGGTTTATTTTCTCTTCAACTGTGGGAGTTTTTCTCTTCCTTTCTCTCTCCTGTTTTTATTTGTAACACCTCATCTGCATGTGCCTGGAGTCTTCAAGGCAGAATCTATTTTATTGGTAAGAATTCAGCTCTTGTTTGGCTGGACCTTGTTTATTTTTTTTAATGGCCTTTAAAGTTTTTAAAGCATTCCAAAACCCCATAACGAATGCTGAGAGAAGTCCCCCAGAATAATAATAATAATAATAATAATAATAATAATAATAATAATCCTTTATTTATACCTAACATCTCCTGAAGGAGGACTCGGTGCGGCTTACAAGAGGCCGAGGCCCAACACATCAATAAAACAACAGCATAACAAATACAACAATAAATAAACTCATAAAACAAGCAATAAACATTAGAACAATAGCAATAAACATTAGACAATAACACCATTACACATTTAAAACTAAGGCCAGACCAAATGTAATGATTACAATTTTAAAATGCTGAACATGACAGATGAGATGGATAGGTTTTTGGAGATAAGTGCTGTGTGCAGACAATCTTGATGCTAGGAGTTTCCTATTCTGGAAAGGCACACTGGAACAGCCATGTCTTCAAACTCTTCCTAAAGACTGCCAATGTTGGGGCTTGTCTGATGTCCTTGGGGAGAGAGTTCCAGAGTCGGGGGGCCACCACGGAGAAGGCCCTGTCCCTTCTCCCCACCAATTGTGCTTGCGACGCAGGTGGGATCGTAAGCAGGGCCTCTCCAGATGATCGGAGAGATCGTGTGGGTTCATATATGAAAATGCAGTCACGCCGGTAGGCGGGTCCCAAACCATTTAGGGCTTTGTAGGTAAGCACCTGCACCTTGAATTGGGACCGGAAGATGAACGGCAGCTAATGGATCTCCTTAAACAGGAGGGTTGACCTAAGAACTAAGGAGAGAACCAGGTACAGGTCATATTTTTCTGAGACACAACCTGGCATTGGCACATTTTTAATTCCAATTTGCTCAGATTTTTACACTCCAAAGTAAAACACTTTAAATCAACAGTTGAGAGCTTTAGTGAGTCTCTGCTGACTTGATGGATATGGAGATCTGTCGCACCTCGGAGTAGAACCATCTTGCTTAAGACACCAAAGAACACACCAGCTGTTGTCTTTGTAGTTTTATTGCAAATAAAAGATAAAAAGTTCAAAAAGCAAAAGTATATTTCAAAAGATCAATCCAAGGTACATAGGCAAACAAGATCCATGAAGACACAGGCAAGGCAAAGTCCCTCAAGTGCATGACAAAGTCCTAAAACATGAACATGAAAAGCTACAATTCTTTTGGTTAAAGCGTGAAGTTGCTCTGACACTGAGGCACATTCAAACAGTCTGTTTAATGGGTTGTTGTAGGTTTTTCCGGGCTATATGGCAGTGTTCTGGAGGCATTTTCTCCTGACGTTTCGCCTGCATCTATGGCAAGCATCCTCAGAGGTAGTGAGGTCTGTTGGAAGTAGGAAAATGAGTTTATATATCTGTGGAATGACCAGGGTGGGACAAAGGACTTTTGTCTGCTGGAGCTAGGGGTGAATGTTTCAATTGACTACCTTGATTAGCATTTAATGGCTTGGAAGTGCCTGCGGGGAATCTTTTGTTGAGAGTGATTTCATGTGCCTGATTGTTTACTCTCTGTTGTTTTGCTGTTGTAATTTTTGAGTTTTTTATACTGGTAGCCATATTTTGTTCATTTTCATGGTTTCTTCCTTTCTGTTGAAATTGTCCACATGCTTGTGTATTTCAATGGCTTTTCTGCGCAGCCTGACATGGTGGTTGTAAGAGTGGTCCAGCATTTCTGTGTTCTCAAATAATATGTTGTGTCCAGGTTGGTTCATCAGTTGCTCTGCTATGGCTGATTTCTCTGGTTGAAGTAGTCTGCAGTGCCTTTCATGTTCCTTGATTCGTGTTTGGGCAATGCTGCGTTTGGTGGTCCCTATGTAGACTTGTTTGTTTAATACTCTTGGGCCAGCATGAAGACATTCCTATGGCCTCAGGCCTCTCTCTCTCACCTCCCAGCGATCCTGACACTCCTTCGCACTTTCAATTCCAAGCGATCAGCCCTATCTAAATCACCAGCCCCATCGAGGTCAAATCCCTTGTTAGCTGGCTGAGAACTATCATCCCTCCCTTTCTTCATCAGGCACCTGGCTCTCAGTCTCAGTAGTTTCACTTTCCTCAGCGTCAACCCTTGCTGTGGGAAACAACTGAACTTCTGCCCCCTGATCCTGGTCTTCCTCATCTAACACAGGAACATCCTTGCTTTCCATCTGATCATCCCCATCAGAATAATTGATACCATCACTCTGTGATTCCAGCTGAGTCACAACATGATCTCTCCCAGCAGCTCTTTTAAAATCACAGATGCAGCCACTGATTCTTATGCATGACCACTCATATCTCCTCATCAAACATTCCATGATGCCATATGAAGCAAACAGGATCTTTAAATTTAGTTATGACATTTGCACACCCCATAGCACATTTTGATGACTTTGGCCCCATGTACACTGTCAGTGTAAACCCAGATAATCCGGTTCAAAGCAGATAATCTGGGATCAGATACTGGATTATATGGCAGTTTAGGGTTAGGGTGGCGAGGGAGATTGCTTTCTTAACAAAGCGTATCATCTCTTCCTATTTTAAAGGATATTGTTTCATTTTACAATTCCTATCGGACGGTTTATGTTCTCCAGCCTTTCTCCTGTTCTGTCCCACATTCTGAACCATCACACAAGCGAGTGCAGTCCCCACCTACTCGGCATTCTTATTTTTAATCAAGAAAAACTTCAAAATCGTAGAAAAACACAATTAAAAGCTAGCTGTAGAACAATATCAAAAGCTAAGATTACTATGGACCTCATCTCATTTGGGAGAGAAAGCAGGGGGGATTTTAAACCCCTTTGCCATGATCTGTCTTTCCGATACCTTCCTTTCTTCCATTGATGTTTTGAATATTAATGATATTATAACCCCCTTTTCCATGATCCCTTCCTCCCCTGCATTCCTTCCCTCCATCAGACCAGTGTTATTATAAACCACGTTGCCACGACCCCTTCCTCCCATACCTGCCTTCTCTCCATTAGACCAGTGACATTTTAAATCCCTTTGCCTATTGTTTTGGTTTTTGTCATCACTTTCTCTATGTTTTGCACGGACCCTGCCCTCTTGAATCTGAAAATGCCCACTTTTCCGTCTATTTTTATGATGTCATTTCTTTTGGGGTTTTTTTGTTTTAATTGTTTTAATTATATTGTTTATTGTATATGTTTTAAATTATTGTTCTACTTTGTGAATTCTTCTTGGTGCCGGGCTTAGCCCCCATGTAAGCCACCCTGAGTCCCTCTGGGGAGATGGTGATGGGATATAAGAATAATGTTATTATTACTGCCAGGATCCCTTCCTCGCATGACTTTTTTATATGGTATTTTATCAGTTATAACATTGAGATAACATAAAACAAAGATAACATTTTATATAGAATATTAAGACTAATAATAATAATAATAATAATAATATAATAAACCTTTAGTTATACCCCGCTACCATCTCCCGAAGGACTCGGTGCGGCTTACAAGAGACCGAGCCCAAATACATCAGTAAAACACAACAACAACAATACAATAACAACAAACTCATAAGCAAGCAAAAACATTAACAACAACACTGTGACGCATTAAAAACTGTGGATAAAAAATAGTGAGATAAAAAAGAAAATGAAGAGAGAAAACAATAAGAATTTTTTTGTTGACTTTCGTTCTTCTTCCTCCCATGGCTTTTAACATAATTAAAATAATACGTTTGGGCCCCAATGTGATTTGAGATATGACTTATAAAGATATGGCCTAATTTAAGACAAAATTATAAGGTTATTATAAATTGGTTCTGAACTTTCATAGGCATTCAAATTCCTATAGTGGGTAAAAAAAAAAGAACAAAACAGTTAAAAAGCTAGCAAAAGCACAGTTTCGAAAACCTAGGTTACAATAAAGAAGAAAATGCAGTGAAAGCAAAGTTGTGATATCTTATAATAGCACTATTCCTTAGGGTAACAAAAAATTACTCTTCCAGACTCATGCAGAAGGATTTTGTAAAAGAAGTGGAGTATAGGAGACTGCCTATTCCTCCATGTCACTGAAACAATTCAACATGGACAAATCTGACAGATCTCATCCCACGTTCTCTCATTCCCAGGAGCCTCAGGAGCTCATTTTTAGGAGCATCAGGTTTCCTCCTGTCTCCTTTCGCCCCCTGGTTCTCTACACTTCTACTACATTTCAGGGACAAAGTGCAGTTTTCTTCAGCGTGGTGTCTGTGAAATGCACACACAAGGTGTTAATTTCACAGACTACCACTCAAAGAAAGGCGGTTACAGGTAAGCAACCTAACCTCTTTCTGCATGGTGTCTGTAAAATGCACACCTGTGTGTGAATTTCACAGACTACCACTCGAAGAAAGGCAGTTTCAGGTAAGCAACCTAATCTTACATTGTGTTAAGGACTCTGTGGCACTTTGTCCCTGAAATGTCTTAGTAGTGTGTGGAAACTGGGGAGGACTTGTGTCTGATGAGATCTTTAAACAGGTGGTGCTTAGCGGTTGAACCTAACTGTATGTTTTGCTTCCTTCCAGTTTTTCAAAGCATTCTCCAAGAAACCTGAAGATGGCATCAGGCTCTACCGTATGTATACTGAAATAAATTCTTCTCTAAGTTAGAATCTTGCTACTGAGGTGCTGATAGGAGTTTGATTTACCAGGCTGGGGTAAACTACAGTGAACTAGTTCATCCTCTTCATATCTTCTACCTGATATAGGAAGCAAATATGGAAAAATTGTGGACATGAGCCTAAAAACTGAGGGATGACTTTAGAATGTTTTTTTTCCCCATGAGACATAATCTCTAGTATTTGTCATTCCCTGCCCCTTTGCACACACAAACATATTTAAATGCTTCTGAATTTGTTAAAAAAATTAATTCACTAGGTTCTTGTGGGTTTTTTGGGCTGTATGGCCATGTTCTAGAGGCATTTTCTCCTGACATTTTGCCTGCATCTATGGCAAGCATCCTCAGAGGTAGTGAGGTCTGTTGGAATTAGGACAATGGGTTTATATATCAGATTGGTCATTCAACAGATATATAAACCCATTTTCCTAATTCCAACAGACCTCACTACCTCTGAGGATCCTTGCCATAGATGCAGGCGAAACGTCAGGGGAAAATGCCTCTAGAACATGGCCATATAGCCCGGAAAAACCTACAACAACCCAGTGATTCCGGCCATGAAAGCCTTCGACAATACATTATTATTATTATTATTATTATTATTATTATTATTATTATTTATCTCAGCTTATTTCCTCCATTTACACCAGAGCATATTGCACCTTTCTCAGCCTGGAGACAATTTAGGGCAGTTTACAATCGGCAAAATTCAATGCCCCCAACAACATAAAATATAATTAAAACATCAACATATAATATAAACCATATAAAAACAATAGAGACAATAAAAACAATAAACATAACTCCTCAATGTCTCATTACTAAAATCATTTCCCAGTCCCACCATCCAATCATTCTGTGGATTTAAATTAGCCTGTTACACTGCATCTGCAAATGCTTGCTCAAAAAGCCAGGTTTTAACTCTTTTTCAAAATGTTAGGAAGGAGGGGGCTGATCTGATATCCCTAGGGAAGACGTTCCATAGCTGAGGGGCCACCGCTGAGAAGGCCCTATCTCTTGTTCCCTCCAGTCGCATCTGCGAAGGAGGCGGGACCGAGAGCAGGGCCTCCCCAGACGATCTTGGAGACCTAGATGGTTCATAGGGAGAGATGCGTTCGGACAGATAAGCTGGGCCAGAACCATTTCTTAATTTGGGGTGATGATATTTATATTTGACATTCATAGATTTTTGTTCAAAAATACCAGAAATTGAAACATGGGGGCAAAGCTTAAAATGGGTAAAAAAATTTAGAAGTTAATTACTGCAGGAAACACACTTTTTTGTCACTGGATCACAATGTTGTCTGGTGTGCACATGCATGCAAACATTCTCCCACCCCTACAGTCCAACACACATAAGCTCTTGAACTCACACGTGCATAAGTACACAGAACAGAGG
>NW_026847438.1:125907142-125987142 GCF_025583915.1 Anolis sagrei ordinatus
CTGAAAGCCTTCGACAATACAAAATTAATTCAGCTTACCTTGACTCTCACAATCTGCAGCAAGTGGCCAATTCACAGTCTTATTATTTATTATTTACCATATTTATATACCACCTTTCTCAGTCCGGAGGCGATTCAGGGCAGTTTACAATTGGCAATATTCAATGCCCCCAACAACATAAAATATAATTAAAACATCAACATATAATATAAACCATATAAAAACAATAGAGACAATAAAAACAATAAACATAACTCCTCAATGTCTCATTACTAAAATCATTTCCCAGTCCCACCATCCAATCATTCTGTGGATTTAAATTAGCCTGTTACACTGCATCTGCAAATGCTTGCTCAAAAAGCCAGGTTTTAACTCCTTTTCAAAATGTTAGGAAGGAGGGGGCTGATCTGATATCCCTAGGGAGGACGTTCCATAGCTGAGGGGCCACCGCTGAGAAGGCCCTATCTCTTGTTCCCTCCAGTCGCATCTGCGAAGGAGGCGGGACCGAGAGCAGGGCCTCCCCAGACGATCTTGGAGACCTAGATGGTTCATAGGGAGAGATGCGTTCGGACAGATAAGCTGGGCCAGAACCATTTCTTAATTTGGGGTGATGATATTTATATTTGACATTCATAGATTTTTGTTCAAAAATACCAGAAATTGAAACATGGGGGCAAAGCTTAAAATGGGTAAAAAAATTTAGAAGTTAATTACTGCAGGAAACACACTTTTTTTGTCACTGGATCACAATGTTGTCTGGTGTGCACATGCATGCAAACATTCTCCCACCCCTACAGTCCAACACACATAAGCTCTTGAACTCACACGTGCATAAGTACACAGAACAGAGGCACTTTCCCTTTACATTTCATGTCACACAATGCTGTCTAAATGTGTATCTCTCCTGAGTCTGTGGGCAATTGGAAGAGACTTACATCTACCTTCCTCTTCCCACAGTATGATCTGTACTGACATGGGGCTGTGAATATGCAAAAGCAGGGGTCCTCAACCTAAGGCCCGAGGACCGGATACGGCCCTCCAAGGTCATTTACCCGGCCCTTGCTCAGGGTCAACTTAAGTCTGAAACGACTTGAAAGCACACAACAACAACAACAATGCTATCTCATCAGCCAAAAGCAGGTCCACACTTCCCATTGAAAAAATGAATAAGTTTATATTTGTTAAAATTGTTCCTCATTTTAATTATATTGTTTTTAAGTGGTTTTTGCACTACAAATAAGATAGGTGCAGTGTGCATAGGAATTCATTATTTTTTCCCCCTTCAAATTATAATCTGGCCCTCCAACAGTTTGAGGTACTGTGACCTGGCCCTCTGTTTAAAAAGTTTGAGGACCCCTGTGCAATATCTGCAGATATTGTTGTTTCTTTGCCAAAGTCCTTTCCTGCTCCACTGGCCAATTAGGCCATGCTTTCTTGTGAATGATGAAAGCATTGAGTGTATTCTTTGCATCCCTACTTTGGAACTGGTGCTGTTAAAATGCAAGAGCTAGAAAAGTTACCTTGTTGGACTTTGTCTTCCAGAGTCCCAGCATAGCCACTGATGACCAAACTTGGGTCCTCAATTGTTGTTGGACTGCAGCTCTTAGAATGCCTGACCATTGGGCAACCTGCTTGGGCCTTTGGGAGCTGAACTCCAGTAAGAGCTGGGGACCCCCAATTTGCTAACTGCTGAGCAAGAGGGCAGAGGTGCTGAGTTCTTGCCCTTCCAATTCAATATTTATATCAGCAGCAAAAGAAGACTGAATGTATGTAGCCTGTGATAAAGCCTAATATGTAGTGCAACATGTTACAGTAAGTCATAGAATCAAAGAATCAAACAGTTGGAAGAGACCTCATGGGCCATCCAGTCCAACCCCCTGCTTAGAAGCAAGAATATTGCATTCAAATCACCCCTGACAGATGGCCATCCAGCCTCTGTTTAAAAGCTTCCAAAGAAGGAGCCTCCACCACACTCCGGGGCAGAGAGTTCCACTGCTGAACGATTCTCACAGTCAGGAAGTTCTTCCTCATGTTCAGATGGAATCTCCTTTCTTGTAGTTTGAAGCCAAGTCGTAACAGGATCAAGTATGTTTGTGTGTTAAAGAAAACCTTATGCTGTTGATCATTATGTGCAGCTGCTAATGTAGGTCAACTAGTAATTTTGGACCACACCTGGTGGGGTATAACTGTATGGTTTTTAGAATACAGTTTAGCTTTTGCTCTGAGGAGCCTTTGCTCAGGCATTTTGCTCAACCATTTCTACTGCTCTCTCATTTGGATGGAGATGAAGAAGCCTTATTCTGTATTGCTTACAAAGACTATGTAAGTTCATTGCACTGTTTGCAAGTTTACGTTTTAACCCTGCTGATAAGAGTAAAGTTTTTCTGTTCTTTTTCCTCTTGCCTGGGTGTAATGTTATTGTGTCTTCAGCATTGGACTTGATTGAAATACGCTTAGCGCAACAATTTATTTATTTACAGTATTTATATTCCGCCCTTCTCACCCCGCAGGGGACTCAGGGCGGATCACAGTGTACACATATATGGCAAACATTCAATGCCAATTTTAACATACAACATATACAGTCATACACAGAGGCTATTTAACTTTTTCTGGCCGCCAGGGGAGCTGTCGCTTTCATCGTCCATCTGCGACACTGATGAAGTACTTCCGCATTCCCCGCATGCTTCCTCGCCAGAGTGCTTTGCTGGAGTCTTTTTTATGGCCTCATAAATTAGTTAATTTAGCCTCCCCACACTTTAAGGTGGTACCTAATTTTCCTACTTGACAGATGCAACTGTCTTTCGGGTTGCAAAGGTCGACAACAAGCTACACACTTGGTTGGAAACCCACTCTGGCTGGCTTCGAACTCATGACCTTTTGGTCAGAGTGATCTTAATGCAGCTGACACTCAGCCAGCTGCGCCACAATCCCGGTGTGCATTTGTGGTATCTCTTCCACACATTCAGACTTCTGTACAGACAGTGGACCAATCTGCTTGCACACGAGGAGGGTTCTTTGAAGCTTTACACTTTGAGGCTAATGATCCTTTGGGATCTGGTATAGCAGAACGGCAATTGGAAAGTTTTCTTCTTATTCATACATCAGAAATGGCATGTGGAAAAGCAATTTAAGCTCTTGAATTAATTACGATAAGCTTTCTTTTCTGCACAGATCATGGAGATGACATTCAGAGCCTCAGAGAATCCGTAATCACCTCATTAGAAAGGCATGAAGATACGTGGCCTCCTTCATGCCCACCTCTGGAGCCAATCAGGTAACTTAGAAGTTGAGCGCAAAATAAAATTGACCCTTTTGGGTTGCATGTGTTCAAATACATGCACATTTATACTCATGCTGAAAGATTAATTGGCGAGGGAATGTTTCCATTGTAAATTATTTTAATTTAATTTTACTTAAATTTTATAGACTGGTTTCTTTCCTATATTTTAAACACACCCAACTACTGTGAGTCAAAATGAACCTGTGCTTTGCTCTGTAGGGGCAGTCATTAGTATGCCTTCCTGAGCATGTTACCCCATAATGACAAATTTTGCATTTATACAACACTTTAGAACATGTAAAGTGCTTCATGTGTGCTATCTTTGTGAAATGCTTTATCTGTGTTATTCTGTGTGAATCTACTCATCCTGTGAGTAGATCCCTATTGCTATTCCCATATCATTGAACAAAATCAGGCCAGTAACCTCCCCAATCAAGGCCTCAACAGAATGGGAATAATAGGGCTTGTACTGGAAACTCTACCATTCCCCACATTTTTCACCCAAAAATGAAAATCTTGGTTTCAAAAAGAATCCTTGTTGGGATGATCTTAAGGAGGTCAAATCTATAGAAATAAAAATGCAGTGTTTGTTTGTGGGATTAACATAACTCAAAAACCACTGGACGAATTGACACCAAATTTGGACAGAATACACCTAACAATCCAATGAGTGACCATCACTCAAAAAATTGATTTTGTCATTTGGGAGTTATAGTTTCTGGGACTTATAGTTCACCAAAAGAGCATTCTGAACTCCACCAATGAAGGAATTGAACCAAACTTGGCACACAGGACTCCCATGACTAACAGAAAATACTGGAAGGGTTTGGTGGGCACTGACCTTGAGTTTTGGGGTTATAGTTTACCTACACCAAGAGAGCACTGTGGACTCAAACAATCAAGGATCTAGACCAAACTTGGCATGGATACTCAATATGTCAAAATGTGAACACTGGAGGAGTTTGGAGAAATAGACTGTGACATTTGGGAGATGTAGTTGCTGGGTTTTAAAGTTCACCTACAATTAAAGAGCATTCTGAATCTCATCAATGATAGAATTGGACCAAAATTTCCACACAGAACCCCCTTGACCAACAGAAAATACTGTGTTTTCTGGTGGTCTTTGCTGACCCCTCTGATACCCCCTTGCGACCCCCCCCCCAGAGGTCCCGACCCCCAGGTTGAGAAATGTTGCCTAAAAAGCCATCCAGTCCAACTCACTTCATCAGGGCAAGAAAACATAATCAAACTCTCCTGACAAAGAGCCATCCAGCCCTTGATATAGATAGATATATATGATTCACACACATACACACACGTATTTGACAGATACAGTATCATAGATCTGAAAGGGACCCCTAAAGAAGGACAATTAAATGTTGCATTTTCCAGAATAGGCAAACCAGACATCAACCCTGACAAAGAAACAAGAAATACTGTTTATCCACAAGCATAAAGAAATTACATATATTAGAAACCAACACTTTCTCATTACTTTATTTTCTAGATCACCAGACAGGGCCACAGCAACGCCTGGCAGGGGATGGCTAGTTTTTAATAAACTTGGTGACCCAAATCCATTTGCTGGTGCTGACTAAACTAGAACCATGGAATAAATTTGGGTTTGCTTAAATCGACCATTTAGCCGTTGATTTAATGGGTCTGTTCTAGTTTAAAGAAACAGTTGGATTTAGGCCCAGAAACTGAAAGTATGCTATAAAATATTTATTTCTCTAAATTTTGTTCTTGTTATTAGACTCCGTAAAATGTATTACAAAAGAATATTTATTAGAAATAGAATTAATAACAATGATGTTAGCCTAGTATTAGTAAAAGACATAATGGAAGATGATTTTGACATTTTAATATCAAGTTTGACATTTTTATGTCGGTTGGAATTTGTAATTTAGTGAAAGAAAGAATCAATCAATCCCGGTGTCAAATTATGTCTGATTAAAATCTAGAATGAAGCTCCTAATTTTCAACCCCTTTGCTTTAGGCCCAATCACAATGAGAATAAAGTGCATGGAGTAGTAACATGAGCTATAAGACAAGTTTTGGTATACAAGGGCATGGAATACAAGAACATGGAAAATTGGCCTTTTTAAAAAATATAATGACCCTGCTGGCTGGAGGATTGATTGATTTAATTTTATCCCACCTTTTCCCCAAACTGGGATTCAAGGCAGCTGAGAGCTTCAGTCAAAAATTTATTTCACTATTTTGTTTTTGAGTGTAGATTTTACCACATTAACACCGTAACCATGTCAGAAAAATAGCCCCAGATGCCTGGTCCATGTGTTTCTTCTAATATTTCTGAAAGCCGAGTTGAGTCTCCTTTGTGGAGAGAATAAGATGATGATGATATGTAAATTATTACCTATCCCATGTGACAGTTTAACTAAGAACAAATGACATTTGAGATTTAAAGGGTTAGATCTGAAGCCTAAGTGTTCCTGCACTTCAGAATTTCAAAATAACCAATCCATTAATAATAATAATAATCTTTATTTATACCCCGCCACCATCTCCCCAAGGGGACTCGGGGCAGCTAACATGAGGCCAAGCCCAACAACACATCAGTAAAAACAAAACAGCAAGCAAATAAAACAATACAATTAATATAACTCACATATAAGCAATAACACACAAATTTAAAACCTTATGGCCGGGCCAGATGTAATAAATTTTTTTTTAAATAAACACTGGGCATGAACAGAAGTAGGATGTATCTAAGCAGGAGGGTTTTAAAGGAAATGTAGGGAGCCCAACCCAAGTGCTTCTGAGGATATTTTGCAGGGAATTGGTCAGAGCAGGGCATTGTTTCCTTTATTCAGGGAAGGCACACTGGAACAGCTATGTTTTCAGGCTCCTTCTAAAGACTGCCAATGTGGGGGCTTGTCTGATATCCTTGGGGACTGAGTTCCAGAGTTGGGGGGCCACCATAGAGAAGGCCCTCTCCCTTGTCCCTACCAATCACGCTTGTGAAGGGGGCGGGAGCGAGAGCAGGACCTCTCCAGATTATCGAATAGATTGCGTGGGTTCGTAAACAGAAATGCGGTCACGCAGGTAGGCGGGTCAGGAACTTTGTAGGTAAGAACCTGCACCTTGAATTGGGATCGGAAAATGAACGGTAGCCAATAGAACTCCTTAAACAGGGGGGTTTGACTGCTCCCTGTAAGTTGCTGCAGTTAGTAACCTGGCTGCTGCCCGTTGGACCAATTGAAATTTCTGAGCCATCTTCAAGGGCAGCCCCACGTAGAGTGCATTACAGTAATCCAATCTGGAGGTGACTAAGGCGTGGACCACCATGGCCAGATCCGACTTCATGAGGTATGGTCGCAGCTGGCGCACAAGTTTTAATTGAGCGAAGGCCCTCCCAGCCACCACCGACGCCTGGGCGTCAAACGGCAGTGATGAATCTAGGAGGACACCCAAGCTGCGGACCTGTGACTTCAGGGGAGTGCAACCCCATCAAGCACAGGTTCCAATGAAAGGCATATGTCTTCTTTTCCTTCTTTTATTGATGGCTTCCAAGCACTTAATATCTTTAATGTTTATACCAGAAACAGACTCTCAATGAAGCTGGGTTCAGCTTGCTGTTCTGTCTTTAGGAAAACTGGGACAATCCTGCCTGTGGTTGCCTGGCAGATGCCTCTTCTGATCACATGCAGATTCCCCTGGATTGATTATCTTTCCTTCTTCAATGAGTAGGCTGACCAAGGTGACAGGAAATCAGATGATGCCATCAACTGGATTATAGACTTCAGCCAATTTAGAACCAGATCTTCAAAATCTTAGTAGCTTCATTTGCAGATAATCATCCACAAGAAGATGGAGCTCCAGGGACAGAGTGACCATGAAAACTTCATAAATCAGATTTGGGGTTTTCAATTGATAAATCAAGATTAGATTTAGGACACTGGTCAGGGCTGACTCTTGGGAAGAAATGGCTTCTGACTGGGTAATGAGTGTAATCATACTTGTGGCTTCTCCCTCCGTTCTGAAATTATATACACAGATAATGTGAGGTGATATTCCATTCACTTCCTTAAAGGAAAAGAGTGATTAGAGGAATTGACCTGTGATAGGCTAGAACTGTAAAAGTTTCAGATGGCTTATCCGTTCATAAATCTCAAACCTTAGTTTTGATTATTTATTTATTTATTTATTTATTTATTTATTTATAGTATTTATATTCCGCCCTTCTCACCCTGCAGGGGACTCAGGGCGGATTATAATGTACATATACATGGCAAACATTCAATGCCATAGACACACAACATATATAGACAGACACACAGAGGCTATTTAACATTCCAGCTTTTTTTCATGAGGATATTCTGGCCACCAAGAGAGCTGTTGCTTCACCGTCCATTTGTGACACTGATGAAATACTTCCTCATTCTTTGCATGCTTGCTTGAGCGGTACCTAAATTTCCTACTGGACAGATGCAACTGTCTTTCAGGCTGCAAAAGTTGACAGCAAGCTACACAAATTGGTCGGAAGCTCACTCCGACGTGGGCTGGCTTCGAACTCATGACATTTTAGTCAGTAGTGATCTTAATGCAGCTGACTCTAAGCCAGCTGCGCCACAGTCCTGGTACTTAGATGTTTTGGCCAGCTGCAAGAATATTAAATCAGCTGGACTATAGCCGTTGTTTTATCATATCTTAAAGCACCCCTTAATGTACCTTCAGAGTACTTTGCGGAGTGCTTCCGTTTTTGGAATTCCATGTAAATGATGCCCAATTCATTTATATATTTTATTACACACACACACACACATATTAATAGGCTGAAAGTAATTTTATATAATATATTTAATAATTTTGTGTACATTATCCCTGACATCTATGTGGATAATTATGGATTTTGGAGTACCTGTACATAGGTTGAGCATCCCGTATCTGGAATTCTTAAAGCCTAAGTACTCCAAGATCCAACATTGTTCACATGGATGCCAGAGATGATGACACTTTGTGTTCTGCTGATTTAGTGTACCCACACTTCATGTCATGCACAAAATCTATATAAATAAAAATGTAATGTTCGTTTGTGGGATTAACATAACTAAAAAACCACTGGACGAATTGACACCAAACTTGGCCAATCAGTGTCCATCACCCCTAAAGACACACAAAAACCCAGCAGAATGGACTTAACCCCCCCCCAATAAACTATATATACATATACACATACACTCATATACATATACACATGCATACATACATACACACATATATGCACATACATATAGACATGCACACATACATGCACACATACACATATATTTACATATACACATGCATACATACACACATATACATATAGACATATATACACATATATACACAAGCACACATATATACACAATATTTATATATATACACATATAAACACAGAAATACACAAATATATACACACGTATACACACATATATATACACAAATGCACACACATATACTCCCATCCATCTGTCTATATATTTGTGTATATGTGTATATATGTGTGTTTGCATATTTAGACAGATAGATAGATAGATATAGATATACACACATATACACACACACAAAACATATATACAGACTGGGCCACAGCAACGCGTGGCAGGGGACGGCTAGATATTAAGTATATTGTATAACATTGCCTTCAGGCTTTGTGTATAGGGTATATATGAAATATAAATACATTTCTTGTTTAGACAGGGGTTCCATCTCCAAGAGATCTCATTATTTACACATATGCAAATACAGATATTCCACATTCTGAGGAATCTGAAATTCTTTTTGCCCCAAGCATTTTGAATAACAGATAGTCAACCTTTAAACTATATTGAGACATTCATATGTAACATGAAGGGATCCAAATCACTAGCACAAAGGGTGGGTGGTGTAACTTGAAAAATCATACCTTTCTTTTAACATGTGTGTTTTAATTGTAATTTTGGGCATGTCCCTTGTAAGCCACCTGGAGTCCCCCCGGGGGGGGGGGGGGTTGGCGGGGTATAAAAATAAAGAAGTTGTTATTTTTATTTTTATTATTATTATTATTATTATTATTATTATTATTATTATTATTATTAGACCTGGTGCTTATAAAGGCTTCTTGCTCCAGCCTTTGTGCTGACCTACACAATACATAAAATTATCTTCTGCACATTCTTTACCATGATCCTTTTGACTCAGTAGGAGCAAATTTGACAGTCCTTAACTTATAGGCATTTTCTTCGTGATCCTCTCCCAATTTAAGCTCCACCTTCCATGGAGAAGATTAGGAAGTCTAAATTATCTTTGCTGCCTGATCTCAGGAGAGAAGGGATCAGTTGTGTCTTCCGGTTTCTTAGTAAAGGAAATGGAGATGGTATGTGGGAGGCTCCAAACAATTATCCATTGTTGCATAAGACTGAAACTGAAACTTTCCTCCCTAGTCTTGTCAAAGCTGCTTCTCAAGAATGAAAAGAGTAAATCTGTCCCATGTCTCCACCAGGACTGCTTCTCCACACTTTACACCCCCTGATTTATATCACTCAGGCCCCATCCTCACAGCTGAAATCTGAAATTCCCACATTATCTGTTTGAACTGGAATATATGGCAGTGTGGACTCAGATAACCCAGTTCAATCTGATATTGTGGGATTTTCTGCCTTGATATTGTGGGTTATATGACTGTATGGAAGGGCAAAAGAAAGATGACCACCATAAACAGTGGCCCTGGTCATGTTTTCTGCCTTGCCTTCCATATCATAACATAAGCTTTCCTCCATTATGTATGTTTCTGCACATAGTGTGATGATTTCATGACGTGGGTAAAGTGTTACATATACTGTGGAGGTGGAGAATTTGGCACAAAGGTGCTGTTTTTGTTAAGGGACCCATGGCTCCCATCATCTTTAATTGTTCTTCCTTCCCACACACAGATGCAGCAACTTTTTCCACTAGAGATATCTCCGCTGGGAAAAGTTCTAGCTGCGAAATTTCTGAGCATTACAATGCTCTTAAGTGTAAGAATAAGGCCACTCGAATGGAGTGACAGCTTTGCTTTCCTATAATCCAGTGTTTCTCAACCTGGGGGTTGTGAGGGGGTGTCAGAGGGGTCACCAAAGGCCATCAGAAAACACAATATTTTCTGTTGGGCATCGGGGTTCTGTGTGGGAGGTTTGACCCAATTCTATCATTTGTGGGGTTCAGAATGCTCTTTGATTGTAAGTGAACTATAAATCCCAGCAACTACAACTCCCAAATGTCAAGGTCTGTTTTCCCCAAACTCCACCAGTGTTCACATTTGGGCATATTGAGTATTCGTGCCAAGTTTGGTTCAGATCCATCATTGTTTGAGTCCACAGTGCTCTCTGGATGTAGGTGAACTACAACTCCCAAACTCAAGGTCAATGCCCACCAAACCCTTCTAGTATTTTCTGTTGGTCATGGGAGTCCTGTGTGCCAAGTTTGGTTCAATTCCATCATTGGTGGAGTTCAGAATGCTCTTTGATTGTAGGTTAACTACGAATCCCAGCAACTATACATCCCAAATGATAAAATCAATCCTGCCCCCAACTCCACAATTATTCAAATTTGGACGTATCGGGTATTTGTGCCAAATTTGGTCCGGTGAAAGAAAATACATTCTGAGTATCAGATATTTACATTTTAAACAGAGGCTGGGTGGCCATCTGTCAGGGGTGCTTTGAATGCAATTTTCCTGCTTCTTGGCAGGGGGTTGGACTGGATGGCTCACAAGGTCTATTCCAGCTCTATGATTCTATGATTCAAAATAGTAGCCAAAATTACAGTTATGAAGTAGCAACGAAAATAATTTTATGGTTGGGGGTCACCTCAAAATGGGGGACTGTATTAAGGGGTCACGCCATTTAAAAGGTTGAGAAACACTGCTATAATCTATCACAAATCCACAGAATCATAAAATATACTAATATAATCTTGGTATAGGTAGTTAGCTAGATATTTATACCAAGTTTTTATATCCCATTTCTTGTGGTCCTTCCAGCCTAGGGCAACTGAGGCTTTGATTGCATCCATCATGTGTTTTATTATTTCCTCCCATTCCCCTTTACCTTCTATTTTTTGAGTGAAAAAGATTCAGTCCAGTTAAAGGATCAGATTTGTTCCCTGCTGTCAGGAAGAAATGTTCAGCTTCTAGATAAATCTCTTGAGACAAGTGGAATTTGGACAGCTTTGAATATGCATAAAATAAATGTTCACTTTGTACTAAGAACAATATATAATGCTCTATATTATTTTGCAGCGCGGCACAACTTCATGACTTCTTTCAGGCAAACGATGTGACCTACCTGGCCCTGATCTTTGAGAAGGAGCATTCCTTTTTGGGAAGAGAGGTAATTATTAATGAACGGATACAAATGGTCATGAAAGCAGGTTTGTCAGTTGTCTTGCCTTCTGAGTCAAATAGGAAATTTTAGATGCACAAAGAGAGAAGTGAAGGCCATTCAGAGAGGCCATTCACAGAGCTTAAGATTTTTTTTTTAAAAAAAATCACATTTTGTATATTTATTTATTTAAAACATTTATATTCTGCCCTTCTCACCCCGAAGGGGACTCAGGCACAGCATATATACGGCAAACATTCAATGCCGGGACACAAATTCATATACGCATACATAAACATTAAAAGCATTTATCTCAATATTAAAATACACCATTTAAAACCATCCTAGTCATCAGCGTCAAATCTAATTGGCCTGGTAATCTTTCCTATTGCTGCTTTATTGCCCTATCACTAAAGCTTGGTCCCACAGCCAAGTTTTTACCATCCTTCTAAAAGACAAGAGGGAGGGGGCTGATCCGATCTCACCAGGAGGCGAGTTCCATAGCCGAGAGGCAATCACCGAGAAGGCCCTGTCTTTCGTCCCTACCAATCGTGCCTGTGACAATGGCAGGACGGAAAGCAGGGCCTCCCTGGAGGATCTTAATCTTCACAATGGTTCATAGGGGGAGATGCGTTCGGACAGGTACATTGGGTGTATCAAATACATACGGTGGAGAATGTCATGGTTTCTCAAGAGGCTAGATTAATTTATCAGATTCTCTTTCAACCCCACTGAACTATTATCCTGTTTGCTATCAATGATGGATATTCCTCACATAGTAACTCAATGCAAATTCGGTGATATAATAATAGTAATAATAATAATAATAATAATAATTATTATTATTATTATTATTTATTTATATACCGCTCCATCTCCCCGAGGGGACTCAGAGCGGTTCCCAGGTAACATCACAAAACATACAAAGTAAAAAAACAACATAACCATAAGATTAACAAAACAAAATATAAGCATAAAAATTTTCGCCATAAGACACATATATTTAAAAAATCCTGCCTGTTCAAGGCAATTAAAATTTTTTAAAAGGCCAGGCCAAGATTTGTGCAAGTCCAAAAATTCTAGGGGGCCCAGGAATTAAGGGCATTGCTATGGCAGGCAACAATAATATTAGGAAACAATAATATTAGATATGATAGAATCTAGGGTCTAAATTACTCCCATGAAACCGTGGAGGAACATGATACTAGCAGAGGGACAGAACTAACCCCCAGATCTTTTATGTCCCATTGCAGAAAATACGAGGGGTATTTTTTTAAGTAAGGTCCATTGGAACATAAGTATACAACGAAAGTTTATTTCAAAAAAGTAAATTTATTTTCAGAAAGTACATACTTCACTCTATTTTTCGACATAGTTGCCAAGTTTGTTCAAACACTTATCATACCTCTGAACTAATTTTAAAATACCCTCTTCGTAAAAACTTGCCGCCTGCTCCGATAACCAAATAGTCTGTAATCAAAGAAGGGAGACCGGAGTGGTCCTCATCATGGACGTTGTCACGGCCATCTTTGAATTGTCGTACCCACTTACGCACTTTGCTTTCAAACATAACAGTATCACCGTACACTTCACAAATCTGTCGATGAATTTCTGCAGCAGGCAGGTTCCTTGCTGACAAAAATTGTATCACTGAGCGAACCTCACATGCGGAGGGTAAGTTGATAGTCTTAAACATTTTTAAAGCACAGAACAGAACCGTACAGGTTAGCTACAGAGCGGAAACTGAGCACATTTGTTCCTGAGGCATGCCGGTACACGACGAACGCGCTCGTTGCAGTATGCGCACGAACTACTAGTGTCTACAACAAAACGGACCTTACTTAAAAAATACCCCTCGTATGTCCCATGGTAATACATGTTAGGGATATACTTCAGGTAGGGGGAACCTTTTGCATTCCAGGTGAATGGAGTACAGCTCTAATGGCCTCTTTCTCTTTGCTGTATTGACTGCGACTTTTGGGAATTGAAATCCAAATATCAGTATAGCCAGATAGCTCCCCAAGTATATAGAATGTTTCTGTAAGTATTGATGCCTAAAATGAGATAAGCTTCAATCAGATTTAAAGTTAGCAGTCTCTTTTATTGAGGAGTTCAGAAATCAAGTGAAATAAATGGGAACAATATTAGAATCAGAGAGTTGGAAAAGACCACTAGGCAATCCAGTCTAACCCCTCGCCACAATCAATCATTCCCAATGGATGGCCATTCTTGAGGAGGAAACCTGGGCACTCTTTTCTGCTGACTGGCACCTCCTATCTCTGGTCAAAAGGAAGTCTTACTGATTTTTCCAGTTTCTTATGCAAGAGTGGCTAGAATAATCTCTCTTTGCATACAGTATCCTCAACAAATGTCAGTTTGGATTTTACAAACAATGGGGTAATGTATGCTTGCACAAACTCTTCCTTCATTCTTTCTGGACAGGCTAAGCTGGAATTTCTGCCTTTAGATCTTAAATTCTAGGCAATTAAGTCAGAAACCCATGTGGTCTTTGCATACCAAATATATTAATACGTGGCAAAAAAAGTATGAATCCAGCTGCATAGTTCTGCACTACTCTCATATGTTGACAGCCACATGATAGAAGAGCTTGTGTTTGCTAATACTCAGAGACAAACAGACACATAAGCAGGAAAAGGTCTTGCTTTCTTTTCGAGCCTCATGTTTTTCTTGGTAGGCAAACTTCCTAAAAAGCTGGGGAGAAGAGGATCAGGGAATGCTGGCTCTTAAAATAGTTTAGAAAATAGCAGGAGGTACTGAGGACAGATGGTGATAGCTATTGGCTCTCTCTTCATTGTGTACACACCTCTTACGTTCCCAGTTTTCTGTATCTGTTAGTGAGGAAGGTTTTCAGATTCGACACAGTGTAATATTTAACCAAACCTTGGGTTAAACTGGACACTGTATTGAGTATGCCAAATCCATATATGTTTTTAAAACAGATTTCTCTCCTTTATTTTAACACCAGTCTAGATAGAGCTGAATGGTTTGATATGGGCAGGAAAGTGTGATATCTCCACCTGTCTTTTTATTTCAAATTCTTTCACTCCTCAGAGGATAAAGAATGGGAAAATCCTCCACTTGGTGCCAGTAGGTGTTTTCTTAGCCTTGTCAATGGGGAAGAAATAAGTAAAATCCAAATGAAGCAGTATTAAATACCCAGACCCATGTGGAATGGTTCCAGTCTAGGCTGGGACTATTTGTGCTTGCTTTAGTGCAAAATAAATAAATAAACAAAAAATATGGGAATCTCCATATCTGACAGCCCTCTCTTCAGAGCTACTGATTATTATTATTATTATTATTATTATTATTATTATTATTATTATTATTTATGTAATGCGGCAATGTATGCCATGGATTATAAGCCACACTGAGTCCCCCCCTGGGGTGAGAAGGGTGGGGTATAAATGTATAATAATAATAATAATAATAATAATACTGTATGTCACTCCATAATAGTCATACTCTTCCCCCCCCCTTTCCCCTTCAAAAATGGGGTGCAACTATTATGCAGGGAATTTTGGGACGCCTATGCGGCCTCCCCTGTCTAGAAGAAAGGGAGACCATGTAGCTCTACCCACTGGTATGCATGGACAAGCAAGGCCTACCAGGCGTCCTTCAGCTGCTTTGCTTGCAAGAGCTATAGGGCCGCCCTTGGCTGCCAGCTGGGGAGGCCCCATATCTCTGGTTGGCAGGTACGTAAGCGGGTGAGCCTTCACCCACCCATGTGACTGTCAGTCAAAGCTACAAAGCTACTGATAGCCAAAGGAGGCTTCCGATCTCACTCTGGAAGGAGTGCAGGTGGGTGCATCTACACACCTGCTACTCAGAGTATGAGGCTTCTTTTGTCTGGTGGCAGCTGAGAAAAACCACCTAACTCTTGCGCCTTCACCCACCTACTGCCTACTCTTTGAAGCTACAGGAGACTATTATGTGAAGAAAATAAAAAAATACCAAAACTGATATTATGCAGTAGCAACCATTATGCGATGAAATATGGTATTTTAGTGACAGAGGCATTTGTATTTATTTCAGATATTTGTACCCCACCCTTCCCTACCCCTGAAGGGGGACTCAGGGCGGCTTACAGCCCACAACAATTTAATGCCCCAAATATACAACAGATAAAACAACAGTTACATAATAAGTAAACAATAAATTAGATTAAAAACCATTAAAATAGTACAGATAGTCCAAGTTCAACAATCAACAACTTTTAATCCAAGCTAGTCCACAGTGGGTTTTCCATTGCATTGTCATCATTTTTATTGTCAACCTGCTATCTGAATACTTACCCAAATGGTAGTTGACCTAATTTCACTGGGTAACGAGTTCAATAGGCGGGGGGGCACCGCTGAGAAGACCCTGTCCCTCGTCCCCATCAAGCGCATTTGCAACGAAGATGGGATCGAGAGCAGGGCCTCCCCGGAAGATCGTAAATTTCGAGGTGGGGCGTAAGGGGAGATACGTTCGGACAAGTAAGCTGGGCTATTGCAGTATCCAGGCTGTATGTAGACGAAGTGGGTGGGAAGAAGAAGTGGTTAGTCAGCAAACAGGAAGGAGAACCATATGCACCTCTCAGTTTTCACTCCTCTCTACAATTGTTGTCCCATTTCACTTTTTAGTCCTTGCTCTTTTGGAAATTTGGCAACATTCTCATATTGGGCAACTGGTTTCCAAGGCAAGGCTAGTGTCCCACCCACTTTCATTTATCCTCCTGTTAAAAAAGGAGGAGAGCAATCCTTCTTCATCTGGCACACCTGCACCATTCCTGCTATACCTGTATTAACTCTGATTCATCCACTTTCTTTTTAAATTTTGCATACATAAAGATGCATACATGCACATGTATATACATACACAAATACACGTGCAAGTCAAAGATTACTTTATGTGAAGTCATTGCAAGGTACGTGAGCTCCTTTGTTGTTGTGATGGAGTGTCTTCCCTTTGATGTAGAATAACATTCATGAGCCATAGATCTGTTGCTTAGAAGGTCTGCATATTATACCCATTAGAAGAGAATAATTTTAAACTGTGTACTAATGCTATTATGTTGAGTCCCCTTCGATAGAGATAAAGCAAGGTATACATTAATAATAATAATAATACTAATAATACTAATAATAATGGATTTCTCTGTGAGCTCTACCTCTTGAAAGTACCAAAGACTAAGCCTTGAATAGAGGAATCTCCTTATCATATTTGTGCATGTGTATGTCCATTTTTTGAAACATATCTCCTAAATTTTCTGTTAGTGGCTACTTTTCCTGTTTTTATCTTCTACCTCTTAGAGCAGAGCTTTTCACACATGTCATGTTAGTTACACACTTTTTAGAATAGTATCATTTGTTGTGTAAAAAGGCATTGAATGTTTGCCTATATATATTTATTTATTTACTGTATTTCTATACTGCCATTCTCAGCCCGGGGGCGACTCATGGCGGTATATGTGTATTGTAGTCCGCTCTGAATCCCTCTGGGGAGATAAAGCGGGATATAAATGAAGTGCATTATTGTTGTTGTTGTTGTTGTTGTTGTTGTTGTTGTTGTTATCATTTCATGAAGTAATAGAGTTTTGTTAGGAAAATGGAGATTAAACCTACCCCTTATAAGAGATAAGGGGCATATATAAGGGCATTCATTGGTACATAAATTGTAATAATGACAAAATATTTAGCAAGAAAACCTTTCATTTATATTTTTAAAAATATATGATTTATTATTTATTTCGTTTAGATTCAAGGGTTTCTCGCTGCATTTACATAATACCTACACCTTATCACACACTCACCGTATATACTCAAATATAAGCCAAGTTTTTCAGCCCTTTTTTTGGACTGAAAAAAACCTTCCTTGACATACTCGAATCAAGGGGAGGACGAGCAGAGGATTTTGCCTGCAAAGGAGGAAGAGGAGGAGCCAAGGAAAGCTGGGGGGCAGCCGAGAGGAGGAAGGATGCTACTGCTGCTTCTCCCGTGCTGCTGCTGCTGACAGTGGCAGCGGATGGGCAGGGGAGGGACTTTAGGAGTCCACCCACTGTCCTCCTCCTCTTCTCCTTCCTCCTCTTCCAAAAATGGTGGTGACACGGCTGCAGGCTGAGCGTCATCCCCTTCCTCCTCTTCCCACAGCTGTGCCGCCGCCGCCACTACCACCAATGCTTCGTCCTCTTCCTCCTCTTTGGCAGCGGCAGGGCTGCGGACTGAGCTTCATCCTCTTCCTTTCCTTCCTCCTCTTCCAAAGTGGCGGCAGCAGTGGCACAACTTGCAGGCTGAGTGTCATCCTAGTCTTCTCCTTCTTCCTTTGGAAGAGGAGGAAGAGGACAAAGCAGTGGCAGTGTCACAGCTGCAGGAAGAGTAGGAAGAGAGGTAGAGGATGATGCTCAGCCTCCAGCTGCGCAGCCACCACTGCTTCCGAAGAGGAGGATGCCAGGCAGGCTCCTAAAGTCCCTCCCCTGCCCGCCGCCAGCAGCATCACCGCAAGAGAAGCAGCAGCAGCCAGGCATGTAGCCGGGGGAGGGGGGGTCTTTGGGGGCTTCAGCCTGCCCCCCCCCCCCTGAAATTCTCATGGTGGTCCGCGAGAAGGCCTTACTGGTACATTATTTAAACTGTTATGTTTATTCATATCATGATCTGATCACCATGCTCAATATATCCCATATGCATTGGGGTAATGATACAAAAGGTTTGCTAGGGTAGACCCTCTTTCACTCAGACTCAGCCTCCCCCCCCCCCCCCCCCCCCCCCCGAATCAAACGCAGCCCCCCCCCCGAATCAAAATCCTGGCTACGGGCCTGGCAGCAGCTTAGCTCTCGGCCCCCCCCCCCCCCCCCCGGCCTTCTTCACCTTCTCCTCCTCATCTACAGGTAAATTTGTTGAACTTTACCAGTAGCTGCTGCATTTCCCACCCTCAGCTGATACACGAGTCAATAAGTTGTCCCAGTTTTGTGGTAAAAATCCAACCCTCTGCTTATATTCATGTCTGCTTATACTCAAGTATGTATGATATATGTCGTGACACACAGTTTGTAAGGCTCTGTCTTAGAGAAAATTCATCACTCTAGCAGAGCACAGGTATTTACTCAAGTGCTATTCAGGTCTCAGCCCCTTTTCTGTCCAAATCACCCTTCTAACCCATGAACACCCAGTGGATGGAGCAAGAGCCATCCTCCAAGAAAAGACTTGAGCATCCTCCAAGAAAAGACTATGCATGAAGCCTCTGAACATAATCAGATGCTCTGCTTGGTTGGAATTCATGATGGTTGAATTAATCAAGACTGTACTTTGCAAATGTCCCACCAAGTTACTGGCAATTTCAGTGTTCATATGGAAGGAGATGGCAGTGGAAATGGCACCTAAATAAAATGGAGACAGTGAAGGCGCTAGTAGAAAAAGACTGAAAGATGGGAGGAGTGCATCAGGGATAGTTAACAGAATAGATGGGAGTGTTGGGAAAGGTACTTTGGGGAAATAACAGATTTTGAGATGAGGAGTTGGAGAAGAAGATTGATGTGGCTTGTAACAGTCAGCCATAAAAGTTGAACACTAACAGTAACTAATGCAAAATCTTATCTTAGGTGACTTTGGATATGCTTCAGTTTGAGAATATTGCGATACGGCGAGTCTTGCAGACCAATGAAGAGCTAGTGAAAAGGTTCAATGTCACCTCCTTCCCTTCTGGCTTCCTACTTGTCAACAATGGCTCTTGCATCAGCATCCCTGTGTGAGTTGCTTTTTCTCTCTCTTTCCTTTAGGTTAACTGTTTTTACATGGCATTCATTTTGGTGTGAATAAATTATTTACTATCTGTATTCATTCTCTCTACATGCAACATGGTAAGTTCATATTCCAGCCTGAACTGAGGCTTAGTGGTTACAGATGAATAAGAAAGTCATCCAAAGGAGACAGCATGTCATTTTTCAAATACCTGCTTCTATTGAAGCCCTATGCATTTCAGTGGGGATCACAAGATGGTGCTGTGCAAATCCTGTAATAATAATGACTATGTTTTATTGCAGTGATTCTCAACCTGTGGGTCCCCAGATGTTTTGGCCTTCAATTCCCAAAAATCCTAACAGTTGCTAAACTGGCTGGGATTTCTGGGAGTTGTAGGCCAAAACACCTGGGGACCCACAAGTTGAGAACCACTGTTTTAGTGGGTTATATTCTTTATGTAGATTGTGGAGTTCACAACTAGGAGATCCTGAATGTGATCACCATCATTATCACCATTTATTAATTACTTGCCTCTCCTTGCTGCTTGAGGCAGGGTACAACATGGTTAAAACAATGAGATAAATCAAGGCACTTTTAAAATGCATATGACATATACACAGGTAAAAATGCAGATTAAAATTAATTGATAAAATACAGGTTAAAATTGCCTGAGTAGGCCTGCCGGAAGAGATAAGTCTTCAGTTGTGTCGTAAATTCCAACAGCTGATTTAGATATTGAACCTCTTCCAGCAGATTCTTCCACAGTCTTGGGGGCAACTGATTCAAAGGTCATGCAGATTAAAATTCACTGATAATACAGGTTAAAATTCACACGTTACAATTGACAGATTAGGCCTGCTGGAAGAGATGGGTCTACAGTTGTGTCATAAATTCCAGCAGTTGATTTAACTGTTGAATCTCTTCTGGCAAATCATTCCACAGTCTCGGGGCAACCGATTAAAAGATGCCCTGCGTGATCGTTGCCAATCAGGTTCTGGCTAGTTGGACTTCTGTGTCTGGGGGCAGGTTATATGGGAGAAAGTGACCTTGTAGGTAAAATGGATCCAAACCATGTAGTCAAAATCAACACTTTGTATATTTTGCCAGGAAACTAATTGGCAGCCAGTAGAGTCACTCTAGTGTAGGGATGATATATTCATTGCGAGAGGTGACTGCCATGTTTTGAATGAATTAGACTTTCCAAATTTGGTACAGAGGCCATCCAATGTAAAGCACGTTGCCTAAGTCCAACGTTGAGGTTACCAGCATGTGCACTACCATCTTTAGGTCCTCTGATTCTAGGAAGAGGTGCAGCTGGGATATCAGCCAAAGCTGGTAGTAAACTGCTAGTCAACGAAGTTAAAATCAACAAATGGAGTCAGTGATACATATCAGACATATTTGCGTGAATGTGTTCATATACTTATTTGCGTAAAAGTGTTGATAGCCAGCTGAACATAGAGAAAGGAGTGGCTTGTCCTGGATATCTGCTGCTCTCCCATAATTGATTTTTATGGAAAATCAGAGACCCAGGCTAACATTCTGCCACAATGATGAACCTGCAGACAGAATATCTAGGCCAGGGCTCCTCAAACTTTTTAAACAGAGGGCCAGGTCACAGTCCCTCAAACTGTTGGAGGGCCAGATTATAATTTGAAAAAAACATGAATGAATTCCTATGCACACTGCACATATCTTATTTGTAGTGCAAAAACACTTTAAAACAATACAATAATTAAAATGAAGAACAATTTTAACAAATATAAACTTATTAGTATTTCAATGGGAAGTGTGGACCTGTTTTTGGCTGATGAGATAGGGTTGTTGTTGTGTGCTTTTAAGTCATTTTAGACTTAGGTTGACCCTGAGCGAGGGCCGGGTAAATGACCTAGGAGGGCCGCATCTGGCCCCCGGGCCTTAGTTTGAGGACCCCTGATCTAGGCAGTGGTTCTCAGCCTGCGGGTCCCCATTGTTGGGGGTTGGAAAGGGTTGGAAATCCAAGCAGTGATTGAGAGATTATGAGGTCTGTGATCTGGAAAAGTAACATTTACAAGCCTTGATAGTTAGTCTGCCCTACTATAAATTTATATCAATGGCAGGTAGAGGGACTCTGTGCTAGTTGATGTGGGAACCCCAATGCTTCCAGGTGACACCAACATCAGATAAATCAATTTTGACTCTTGTCTATTCCCAGGCAAGTATGTTAGAGATTCATTTATGTTTCGGAAAAAGGTCTGTTTATTTTCACATATTGCTTCAATTTATTTATGACATTTATATGCTGCCCTTCTCACCCAGAAGGGGCCTCAGAGATGGCTGTGAGGAATTGTTGAGAGGATTTTGCAAAACTAAAAAAAAAAAAAAACCCTCATCTTCTTTTTTCCTTCATCCATAGAACAGAATCATAGTCATAGAGTTGGAAGAGACCTCATGGGCCATCCAGTCCAACCCCCTGCCAAGAAGCAGGAAAATCACATTAAAAGCACCCCCGACAGATGGCCATCCGGCCTCTGTTTAAAAGCTTCCAAAGAAGGAGCCTCCACCACACTCCAGGGCAGAGAGTTCCACTGCTGAACGGCTCTCCCAGTCAGGAAGTTCTTCCTAATGTTTAGATGGAATCTCCTTTCTTGTAATTTGAAGCCATTGTTCCACGTCCTAGTCTCCAGAGCAGCAAAAACAAGTTCACTCCCTCCTCCATATGACTTCCTCTCACGAATTTATATATGGCTATCATATCTCCTCTCAGTCTTCTCTTCTTCAGGCTAAACATGCCCAGCTCTTTAATCCACTCCTCATAGGGCTTGTTCTCCAGACGCTTGATCATTTTAGTCGCCCTCCTCTGGACACATTCCAGCTTGTCAATATCTCTCTTGAATTGTGGTGCCCAGAATTGGACACAGTATTCCAGGTGTGGTCTAACCAAGGCAGAATAGAGGGGAAGCATGACCTCCCTGGATCTAAACACTATACTCCTATTGATGCAGGCCAAATACCCCTATTGATACATCCACTTTGACTTTCTGGCAGTATCTGGAGTTGTAGTCCAAAACAGTCTAAAACAGTAATTTTCCTAAGCCACAGGGTTTTTATTTGAGGATTTAGTGAGATATTCTGTGACAGTTCAGCCCCAAGACCCTAGATCAGTGGTTCTCAACCTGTAAGTCTCCAGGTGTTTTGGCCTACAACTTTCAGAAATCTTAGCTAGCTTACCAGCTGTTAGGATTTCTGGGAATTAAAGATTAAAACATCTGGGGACCCACAGGTTGAGAATCACTGCCTAGATATTCTGTCTGGAAGTTCATCATTGTGGCAGAATGTTAGCCTGGGTCTCTGATTTTCCCAAATCAATTATGGGAGAGTAGCAGATATCCTGGACTTAGACAACATAATTGCCAAAGTGAAGTCACCAAAGGTAGCTGCTTGGACATACAGGTTCATCTTTTGACACTTGGACTGAAATTGCATGAGAGGGAGGATCCTGTTGTGCTGAGGCCAGTTTCCTGAATCTGTCTTTTGGGTGTGCCTAGAGTAGAGAAGTTTCCTAGGGATGAAACCAAGAAGCACAAATGTTTTCTATTTATGGAGGGTGTGGATGTATCTTGATAGTTGCCTAGTGACAGACCAGACAATGGCATGCTTATTCTTTTCTTGCCATTATGTCATGCACCTAGGTCCTACAAAGCTCTCCTAAGCATCCCTTCCCAACCAGGTACCCTCCAGATATTTTTGTTTACCACTCTCATGCTCACTGGGAATAATTGGGGGTGAGGGGGAGTGTTATAGCACTTCATATCTGGAAGACACCAGATTGGAAATGACTGATCTATCCCATTTTTCTCAAGAGAAAGATGAACAGGGAAAATGGTCCTAAGTCCAGCTGCTTGTCCCAACTAAAGTAGATTCATTGAATCAGTTGAATTCCATACAGCAGTGGTTCTCAACCTGTGGGTCCCCAGATGTTTTGACCTTCAACTCCCAGAAATCCTAACAGCTGGTAAACTGGCTGGGATTTCTGGGAGTTGTAGGCCGAAACACCTGGGGACCCACAGGTTGAGAACCACTGACATAAAGGTTTTGCCTTACCATTTAGCAGGTCTACTCTGGGAAGAGCATCTGTATTTAGGCCAGACATTAAAGTATAGACCTTGTGTAGATTTTGAAAAAAAATGGCTTGTTGTGGAAACAAGTATTGGCGATAAAGCTTCAGTGGAGGCACCTTTTTTCCTGTGATAATGCTTTCAGAAGTGAATTTTCCTTCCTAGAGGTAGTTAGTCAAGTTCCCTTTATTATGGTCAGTGACCAGTTCGAGTGAAGAGGGGCATAGTCCCATACAAGCATATAAGGCCTCATATAAGCCGCCCCGAGTCCCTGTTGGGGGAGATGGTGGTGGGGTATAAATAAAGTTTATTATTATTATTATTATTATTATTATTATTATTATTTAGAGTTAAGAGTTATGAGATTTAAAAATTTTAAAAAAATAAGTGTATCATTGTATTGTCGAAGGCTTTCATGGCTGGAATCACTGGGTTGTTGTAGGTTTTTTTTGGCTATATGGCCATGTTCTAGAGGCATTCTCTCCTGCCGTTTCACCTGCATCTATGGCAAGCATCCTCAGAGGTAGTGAGATCTGTTGGAACTAGGAAAGTGGGTTTATATATCTGTGGAATGACCAGGGTGGAACAAAGAACTCATGTCTGCTGGAGCTAGGTGTGAATGTTTCAGCTGACCACCTTGATTAGCATTTGATGGCCTGGCAGTGCCTGGGGCAATCTTTTGTTGAGAGGTGATTAGGTGTCCCAGATTGTTTCCTCTTTGTTGTTTTGCTGTTGTAATTGTAGAGTTTTGTTTAATGCAGGTAGCCAGATTTTGGTCATTTTCATGGTTTCCTCCTTTCTGTTGAAATTGTCCACATGCTTGTGGATTTCAATGGCTTCTCTGTGTAGTCTGACATGGTGGTTGTTGGTGTGGTCCAGCATTTCTGTGTTCTCAAATAATATGCTGTGTCCAGGTTGGTTCATCAGGTGCTCTGCTATGGCTGACTTCTCTGGTTGAAGTAGTCTGCAGTGCCTTTCATGTTCCTTGATTCGTGTTTGGGCAATGCTGCGTTTGGTGTTCCCTATGTAGACTTGTCCACAGCTGCATGGTACATGGTAGGCTCCTGCAGAGGTGAGAGGATCCCTCTTGTCCTTTGCTGAACGTAGCATTTGTTGGATTTTCTTGGTGGGTCTGTAGATAGTTTGTATGTTGTGTTTCCTCATCAGCTTCCCAATGCGGTCAGTGGTTCCCTTGATGTATGGCAAGAACACTTTTCCTCTGGGTGGATCTTTGTCTTTACTTTGGCTTATCATTGTTAGGACAGTAAGATAATTGAGGTAACAATCTAAGGAGATATGCAGGAGACAGATTATTCTCACTTCCTGTTGTCTCACCCCCATGTTTGAAAGTTGGATGTTTGTAACTCAGGGACTGCCTGTACTCCTTCACTCCACCCCCCCCCCCCCCCCCCCGGCTTAACCTTTCTTTCTTTCCACCCTTTCCCTTTCATCATTTCCCACCCTCATTCCTTTTAACGGGCGGTATGGCTCTCTCCCCTTTCTCTGTCCATTAGCTTTTTTTCAAAAGTCCAGTTACCTTCCAATTGTGTGCCTGGCCTCTTGTTTTTTCTTCTTCTCTGATCTTAAGTGATTTAGGTGACTGTCAGATATTTTAGAAATCGAAAAATCCAAATGTCCCTTAGGGTGTCCTCACTATATATGACACATTTCAGGCATCTAGATTTTATGGTCCTGTAATTATGGTAGAAACAGACACACACACACACACACACACACACACTGTTTGTTGTTAGTATGCGTAGATAAGTATCAATGATTGCTGGACTTTCCTCTGTTGGGTCAGTGACACAATTAAGTCTAAGAGAATGAGACACGTGGGCTTTACTCACAATCCAAGCCCAATACTTGGTCAATTGGATTATGCTGCTCATGACACCTCTATTACATTCTCTTCGTAAAGAGACCCAAGATTTTGCATTGCCTTTTGGAAAAATGCAGGCCAAATACGCAGTGAACAGCATAAGAGGTATGTCAGATGTCAGGCTGGGATGCGTAGAGACAGACCCACCCAATAAGCAACAGGGAGTTTCAGAATATAAACTTACAGAGTGAAGCAATACTCCTTGTGCTAGATGAGAGAACGAAGGCACTGCTTGGGAAAGGATTGTCACAATGAATCTTCTTCATACCATCTCTTTCTCCCACACCCAGAAATACCCTATGACTTTGGGACCCTTACCACAATAGCTGTCACCCAAATCTCAGAGGCTTTGCCACTCCCCATGTAGCAGTTTCTGTTATGAGATGCTCTATTTTTGCTTTATGATATTTATGTTGCACTATATGGGTTCGTATACACTGTTCGTATACACTGTTGGGTTCGTATACACTGTTGCACTGTATATGAACCCACACGATCCCTTCGATCATCCGGAGAGGCCCTGCTCTCGATCCCACCAGCATCGCAGGCGCGATTGGTGGGGACGAGAGAGGGCCTTTTCAGTGGTGGCCCCTTGACTCTGGAACTCACTCCCTAAAGACATCAGACAGGCCCCAACTCTGGCAGTCTTCAGGAGGAGCGTGAAGATGTGGCTGTTCCAGTGTTCCTTCCCGGAATAATGATCCCATAGCACTTTGTCCTCCAACGCACTTTACTTTTGTCCTCCAAAGCACTTTACGTTTCTTTAGGTCTGCTCGTATGCCCTTCCACAAACACCGGTATCACCTTTCGTCCATGTCCCAGCATTATTTCCAATTTTAACTCTACATTTGGCCTTCCCACTGTTTTTAATTGTGTGTTGTCTTATTGATAATGTTGTGTATTTTAATGTCTATGTTTTTTAATTGCTTGTATTGTTGTTATTATTTCTTGTATTGTTGTGTTTGGGCTCGGCCTCATGTAAGCCGCACCGAGTCCCTTGGGGAGATGGTAGCAGGGTACAAATAAAGTATTATTATTTTTTATTATTATTACTTTCCCTTAGCCTGTGTAAAAGAGATTTTGCTGTATTTATTTGGAGGTAATGGAGTGTGATCTACTAAACCTGGAAGTATTTAGTTTTATGTTTGTGTGTGTTGCCGACACACATGGCTACCACTCCTCGCATGGTTTTCTAATTGTGGAAAAGTTCATTAGGCGCCAGACAATGATTGGTTCGGAGATGCTGGCAAAGAACAATGGAACCTGTGCTAGGGCCCTCTGGCAGATTCCTGCCACTGAATAGCACATTAAATAGCAAGCAGATGGTCTCCCTCCCCACCCCCCAACATGCAGCTTTTAGCAGATGATTGATGTCCACCTGGCAGTGAAGGCATTAGTGTGACAACGAAAAGCAACAGCCTGGCATGGTGATTTCCTCATGGATTGGCTTAGGGAAGAGAGGGCACAAGTTATTTCTGTGCCAAAGGGAAACAAGGCTTTGTCATTCCCGATGTAGCAGGTTTCCTAACTGGTGTGTATGTGTGGAATTTGCAGAGCTTCCCCAAAGAAGCAGACAATGAGGGGTGTCACTTTGCTTTTCTCTTACCAGTTTCACCCAACAGGAGAGTCATTGTTTTCCTTGCTGGAGAGCTGGTGGAGGAGAAAATTGTTTGTGATGATGCTGTCCCCTGGCCATCTGTTTGCAGGAAGGCATCAGGCTGAGGAAGCAAAGTGAAAAGGGACTTCTGATTGTGGTTCTCATGAGGCTTTGCTCCTGGCACCACCACATCCCAACCCAGCAAGTCATTCAGTGCCATTTTGTGTTGCAAGAGGCATAGCTTTTTCCCACCGGGGGGAATCAGAGTAACCTTCCTTGAGCCATGTTACGTACAAATAAGTGAGTGGTGGAGTCTAAGTTTGCCGTCTTGTATGCCACGTATCACTGGCATCAAGCAGAGCTGGGAAGGTTACATTTGGTGTTCCAGGTATTGTTTGATCTGGTGCATCGCTTATTCTAGGTTGATCAAAGACTAGCATGAAAGTTGAAAAATTCCTACCCAAATGCCTCCAAAATGCCCCTGGAAAAGCAATTTTTAGAAGTAATCTGAAAAACATCATGAAAAACATTCATTCTCACTTGTTCGGTTACTTATTTATTTACAGTATTTATATTCTGCCCTTCTCACCCCACAGGGGAATCAATGTACATATACAGGGCAAACATTCAATGCCATAGACCAGGGATCCTCAAACTAAGGCCTGACTTCGCCACAGTGGTCCACGCTTTGGTTACATCCTGTTTAGATTACTGCAACGCTCTCTACGTGGGGTTGCCTCTGAAGACTGCCCGGAAGCTTCAATTAGTCCAACGTGCGGCAGCCAGACTACTAACGGGAGCGGGGTACAGGGAGCATACTACTCTTCTGTGCGCCAGCTCCACTGGCTGCCAGTCAGCTTCCGAGCACAATTCAAAGTGCTGGTCTTAACCTATAAAGCCCTAAACGACTCCGGCCCAATTTACCTGTCTGAACATATCCTCCCCTATGAGCCATCAAGATTGCTAAGATTGTCTGGAGGGGCCCTACTCTCGATCCCACCGGCCTCAAAGGCGTGGCTGGTGGGGACGAAAGACAGGGCCTTCTCGGTGGTGGCCCCTCAACTCTGGAACTCCCTTCCACTGGAGATCAGAACTGCCCCTTCTATCTTAATGTTCAGGAAACATGTGAAAACTTGGCTTTGGGGATTGGCTTTCGACGAATGAGCCATGATCCTGTGATATGGATGGATGATGACGAATAATGATTTTTGATGACGACTGACCACTGTAATCATATGATTGTATTTGCTGTTTTAATGTTTTAGTGTGATTTAGAATTTGATGTTTTAATGACTGTCTGTAATATGGATGTTGGAAACCGGCCTGAGTCCCTCGAATGGAGGTGAAAAGACTGGTATATAAAACTACTAAATAAAAAATGAATAAAATAAATAAGGCCCGAGGGCCGGATGTGGCCCTCCAAGGTCATTTATTCGGCCCTCGCTCAGAGTCAACCTAAGTCTGAAATGACTTGAATGCACACAACAACAACAACAATCCTATCTCATCAGCCAAGAGGAGGTCCACACTTCCCATTGAAATACTATTAAGTTTATATTTGTTAAAATTGTTCTTCATTTCAATTATTGTATTGCTTTAAAGTGTTTTTTCACTACAAATAAGATATATGCAGTGCGCATAGGAATTCATTCATGGTTTTTTTTTTTCAAATTATAATCCGGCCCTCCAACAGTTTGAGAGACTGTGACCTGGCCCTCTGTTTAAAAAGTTTGAGGACCCCTGCTATAGACACACAACATATATAGACAGACATTCAGAGACTATTTAACATTCCAGCTTCTGGCCACCAGGGGTGCTGTTGCTTCAACGTCCGTTGTGACACTGATGAAGTACTTTCCTCATTCTTTGCATACTTCCTGGAGATTTTTATGGCCTCATAAATTAGCCTCCCCACATAAGTGGTACTTAAATTTCCTACTTGACAGATGCAACTGTCTTTCGGGTTGCAAAGGTCAACAACAAGCTACATAATTTTGGTTGGGAGCTCACTCAGACCCAGCTGGCTTTGAACTCATGACCTTTCTGTCAGTAGTGATCTTAATGCAGCTGACTCCCAGCCAGCTGCACCACAATCCCGTTGCTTTTAACTATAGCATTGTTGTGCTTTCACTACGAAAAGAAAAGATAACCATTACAAGTAGCTACACCACTTCACATTCATGACTTCTAAACTCGTGTCTTTTTGGAAGAGTCAGGTAAAATAAGTGACAAAGAATAGAAAATGCATGTGATTCTTCTTCTTCTGCTTAGGTGCTGTACATACAGAGAACTTGAGACTGATTATATGAGATGTTGATTCGTTCTCTTGTAAAATGAAGTAAATCATAATGACCATTTTTTTCCAAAAGGCGTACATATAGTGAGCAGGTTGGAGTACAGGACATTTCCTCATTTGTGTCAGACTGGTTTGGGTGACAGCTGGGTGCTAGGAATCTGCATTAATGATTCCAATTGTTGCCTGGAAAATGAAATATGCTACGAAGGCAGGAAGATTAATGCAAATTTTGTTGCCTTTGCATAAATCTACTTGGTGTGCTCTCTTCATTTATGCCTTGCTTGTGAACCCTGTTTATTTTAATATTTTGCAAACATTGCCTGCTGCTTCCCTTCAGTGCCTTTCTATAATCATCTGAACTTTAAAACACTGTATTCTTAAACATTCTGCTCCCCTTCCCCGTAATATCTATACCTTGCCTTTTTGCTAATATCCTAGAGCAAACTAAGGCCCGGGGGCCGGATGCGGCTCTCCAAGGTCATTTACCCAGCCCTCGCTCAGGGTCAACTTAAGTCTGAAATGACTTGAAAGCACACAACAACAACAACAATCCTATCTCATCAGCCCAAAGCAAGCCCACACTTTCCACTACTAATAATTTTATATTTGTTAAAATTGTTCTTCATTTTAATTACTGTACTGTTTTTAAGTGTTTTTTTGCACTACAAATAAGATATGTGCAGTGTGCATAGAAATTCATTCATTTTTTTTCCAAAATATAATCCGTCCCTCCAACAGTTTGAGAGACTGTGACCTGGCCCTCGGTTTAAAAAGTTTGAGGACCCCTGTCCTAGAGCCTTAAACATATAATATTTTATCCTGACTATAGTCCCTAACTATGTTTGGACAAGACTCAGATTTGAGCAGGGATTTAAACCCAGGTCAAAACTTGACATATTAATATTCTTGAACTTCAGATGCCATTGTACAGGTACAACATTTCATGTGAAATTGCAGAAAAATAGATAGGACATGGCTATGGGAAATAGCCTTACCATTGTTACAGTAAAAACTGCCAGGTACAAGAGCAGAATACCTTCTGAATGAGGACATCCTTGGCGTGTACTTTTAGGATGTCTATTATTAGACAGCCAGCATGCACATTAATACAAACATAGCCAAAAAATGGTGAAGGGGAGGAGGCAAGGAGATACAAACAGCACTGAGGCTATGGTAGTGTTCTCCAAACTAAAACAGACTTTCCTGGCTGAAGGACCTCAGATGATGGAGGTTTGTAACTCCCATAATCCTTAAGTATAGGATTCTCGTCACTGTGCAGTCCAGCAAGATCTTCAGGCCTCAAGTTGGGAAAGGTGATGACTGATGTAAGGTCTCCAGGTTCAGTACTCTAAAATTAGAGTGGATAAACCATCACTCTGCCATCCCTTGGTATCATTCTGAGCGTGTTCTCTGGTTTCCCTTAAGATATTTTAAGTAATGGGTGGGGCATTAAACTGTCAGTACCTCATTTTTGGTTCAAGGTTGAGGTTTCCTTGGCATAGTAATCTGTTTTATTGTATGAAGCAAGATAGCCAATTTTGTGATGTCTCTTGCATTTCTTTTGTATCTGGTTTAGAAGAGATTTTTTTTGCTAACTTAAAGGGTTGTATGATGACCAGAAGGGTAATCACACCTGTCTTTCCTTCCATTCCTTCCCAGAGATGCTGACTTCAGACCCCTTTACAGAAACTTCCTGCAGAGTCTACCCAACGTCATTCGAGGAAACTCCTTCAGACCTACTGTGGCCCCCACTGTAGAACCAGAGACTACCATTGCACCCTGGAGAATCGCAGACAGGTGAGAGACATTTTCGAGCTGCCTCTATTATTATTATTATTATTATTATTATTATTATTATTATTATTAACTTTATTTATACCCCGCTAACATCTCCCGAAGGACTCGGTGCGGCTTACAAAAGGCCAAGGCCCTCAATAAAACAACAGCATAACAAATACAACAATAAAACTCAGAAAGCAAAACAAAGAAAATTAAAGCAATAACAATAAACATTAAAAACAATAACACCACGACGCATTTAAAACTAAGGCTGGGCCAAATGTAATGAATAAAATTTAAAAGTGCTGGACATGACAGGTGAAATGTATAGGTTTTTAGAGGTAGTGCTGTGTCCAGACAATCTTAAATCTCTAGTAAAGTGCATTTGGGGCATAATGCTAGGAGCTTCCTATTCTGGAAAGGCACACCGGAACAGCCACGTCATCAAGCTCTTCCTGAAGACTGCCAGTTTTGGGGCTTGTCTAATGTCCTTGGGGAGAGAGTTCCAGAGTCGGGGGCTACCACAGAGAAGGTCCTGTCCCTTGTCCCCACCAACCGCGCTTGCGACGCAGGTGGGATCGTGAGCAGGGCCTCTCTAGATGATCGGAGAGATCGTGTGCCTCTAGTCTCTTGACTACTGCTTCTGAACTAGTGGCACTCCAGTATTCCCATAGTACTTTTGCAATGGTCAGAGACAACAATCAGATGTAGATTTAGGCCCTGAAGAGACTCAGTAAACCATGGAATGGAGAAAGAAGAGTCTACAGGCTAAGAAACTGGCATTCTGAACCTAGGGCTCAAACCTGCCCTATGATGGTAAATTGCAATTGAACAAGTTTTTGGTGGAGTATCATTGTGGGATGAGAGCCTTTTCTGACAGATACGTTATGGGGAGACTGTTCCTGGCGTATACCACTTCCAAGTATGTAGAGAAGATAGTGTGGTTAAATGCAACCTTCTCTCTTTCTCTCAGTATATGTGTGTATTTAAGCCATCACGGTATGTAGAAAGCTACACATCAGATTCTCAGAATCCTTGGTAGACATTTATTTATTTCATTTCATTTCATTTCTACCCTGCCCTTCTCCCCACAAAGGGATCTCAGGGTGGCCTCACATAAGCATCAATTGATGCTATCAACATATACACCACAGGAATTTCAATTAAAACAGTAAAACTCAATTTAAAACATTATACAAATTCATTAATAAATTCATTTAACAATAAATTAACGTGCCACTAAAACCAAGATCCAGCCAGGTCAATCCAATGTCACAATGTTCAAAAATTTCTTTCCAAGTTGTTTCTATCCTCTAGTCCAGGGTTTCTCAACCTTCCTAATGCCGTGACCCCTTAATCCAGTTCCTCAAGTTGTGGCAATCCTCAACCATAAAATTATTTTTGTTGCTACTTCATAACTGTAATTTTGCTACTGTTATGAACCGTAGTGTAAATATCTGATACACAGGATGTATCTTCATTCACTGGACCAAATTTGGCATAAATACCCGATACACCCAAATTTGAATACTGGTGAAGTTGGGGGGGATTGATTTTGTCACTTGGGAGTTGTAGTTGCTGGGATATATAGTTCACCTACAATCAAAGATCATTCTGAACTTCACCAAAGACCATTCTGAACTCCCATGACCAACAGAAGATACTGGAAGGGTTTGGTGGACATTGACCTTTAGTTTTGGAGTTGTAGTTCACTTACATCCAGAGAGCGCTGTGGACTCAAATGATGATGGATCTGGACCAAACTTGGCATGAATACTCAATGTGCCCAAATCTGAACACTGGTGGTGCTTGGGGGAAATAGAGCTTGACATATAGTTGCTGGGATTTCTAGTTCACCTAAAATCAAAAAGCATTCTGACCCCCACCAATGATAGAATTGCGTCAAACTTCCCATACAGAACCCCCATGACCAACAGAAAATACTATGTTTTCTGATGGACTTTGGCGACCCCTCTGGCATCCCCTGGCGACCCCCTTAGGGGTCCCAGCCCCCAGGTTGAGAAACACTGTTTTAGTCGAACACCTGGTCCCAAAGCCAAGTCTTCAGTTGTCTTCTAAAGGACAGGAGGGAGGTGGCCAACCTGATGTCCTTAGGGAGGGAGTTCCACACACGGGGAGCCACTGCCGAGAAGGCCCTGTCTCTTGTCCCCACCAACCACGTTTGCAAAAGTAGTGGGATCGAGAGCAGGGCCTCTCCTGATGATCTTAAGCTTTGTAATGGTTCATAGCAAGAGATACGTTTGGACACGTAATCTGGGACAGAACTGTTCTAATTTTTAATCCCAAAAAGGTATTTTTCCAAGCAGTAGAGAGCTTTCATTATCCGTCTTCTCTTGGTTATGGTAGGTTTCTAACTACAAGTCTGTTAGTTCATGGGGAATATGCATATACAAACACAAAGTTGAGATGGCACAGTCTAGTAACTCTTATTTTTTGGAAATGCTTCAAAGCCAAAAGTAAATATGAGTTAGCTTTGGATCTTCTTTTCTTTACTCAAAAGTAGCATCCATTCGGTTTAGAAGTCCTGCTGGATTATCTGCTAGCCTTGGACAGTCAAACAAGAGGTGTTCCAGTTTCACAGTGGCATGAACTATAGTTGAGATGCCCCATTATCTGGCTGACAAGAAATCTTTTAAAACTCCAGCCAAGAAATAAGGGCTTGAGAGAAGTAGGAAGATGATAGTTTCACAGTAGAGCATTTTGTAAGAAATCGTGGTTTTGTTCAGGATATACAGTGATTTGAAAGTAAAGCAAGATGAAGAGCCAAAACCAGTTATACAAGGCAAGTTTGTGGAAAGAAGACATGTCAGGATCCAAGTTTGCTGCCTTTCCCACTGTGTCTGAGTTGCATGACCATTGATCCTTCATATGAGTTTGGTTCTCTTTTCACTGGCTGGATTTTAGCCAGATTAAAGAGCTTCCTGTAGTGTCCAAAGGGTGACTTTTGCCCCAGGGTTGCCATTTACAGATTTATGTCATTGTGGTGATATTGTTGCTGAATTCAAATGGCTTTCTTTATATCAATTTTTTTCTGCTGCAGGAAAAAGGTGTACATGGCTGACTTGGAGTCTGCGGTACTTTATACCCTCCGGGTAGAAGCAGCAAGATTCCGCCATCTTGACAATGAGCGGCTTTCTGTACTGAAGCAATATGTGAATCTTTTGGTCAAGGTAAGGCAGGGCATGCTCTGAAGCTCACCTTCCCCACCACACTATATCCACTTTTTAATGGTTATATGAAAGCTCTTGATTTTGTTCTAAACTCCCAACACCAACACCCCATCTCAGGATGTCACCTTTGTGTACTATTTTGTTTCAAAGCAAATGCTGCAATCTGGACACTGTTAACATGTCTATTTTGAATAAAATCAGTTTCGTGAGGTAGTTTAGTTTATAGTTTTTCAGAGTGATCCGGATTAACTGTATTCCTATATAGTTCCAATGTGGCCTGGTCTGGACCAAGCTTTCTGATACCCATTTGACTGCAGATAGATAGCTTGAAAAAAATACTTATTTGCTCATAAACCTTCCTGGGATGGATTGTCTATTCAAATCTATAGAAGCTGGTATTAATCTGGACTGGACTTGTGTATCTGTGGTCCAGGAACCACATGCAACCCATTCTGGATTCTGTGGGCCTTTTGAATCCCTTTATCTTCTTTTCTTTGTGTGTTTTCCAAAGATGGAGAGAAGGGGGTTATGCTACCCAGCAATGTTGTTCTGATTTATCCTCTCTCAGCTGCAATATCATACAAAAGCTGACTGGCACAACCTGGGGATCACAACCAGATACAGTGAAGACGTCTGCCCTTGCACTATGCTACTCTGCTGCTGAGTATGCATGCCCAGTGTGGAACACATCTCACCACGCTAAAAGAGTGGATGTGGCTCTTAATGAGACATGATGCATTATCATGGGGTGTCTGCGCCCTACACCACTGGAGAAATTATACTGTTTAGCCGGTATTGCACCACCTGACATCCCTCGGGGAGTAGCAGCCAATAGTGAAAGGACCAAGGCAGTGACATCTCCAGCCCACCCCATTTGTGTATCAGCCAGCACGCCAATGACTTAAATCAAGAAATAGTTTTCTAAGATCTACAAAGACGCTTACTGGAACAACTCAGAAAGCAAGAGTCCAAAAGTGGCAGGCTCAAACCCAGAACCTCAATCAGTGGCTGGTACCAAATGAGAAACTCCCTCCTGGGCGCACAGAAAACTGGATGACTTGGAAGGCGCTGAATAGACTGCTCTGGCACCACGAGATGCAGAGCCAACCTTAAGAAATGGAATCCACGACATGCAAGTGTGGAGAAGAGCAAACCACAGACCACCAACCTGAGTCCTGCCACATGCACAATGGAGGACCTTCTTATAACAACACCAGAGGCACTCCAAGTGGCCAGCTACTGGTCAAAGGACTTTTTTTTTTTGAAAAATATTTTTATTAAGCTTCTAAACATACATATAAAAAAACCTTGGGGAGGGGAGGAAAAAAGGGGGGGGGGTGTTGGGGTGCATTCGCTCCTTCTCGCAATCGCTTCTGGTGCCATTCATCTCTTCTTTCATCCCGTGCGGGGGGGAGGGGAGTGGGGAGGGGTATTTTGGGGTGACAGGGGTATAAGAACTTCCAGGTTGGTCTGTGCATTTTGGTATATATGAATTTTCTTCGTAACTCGAACATTAGTCCGTGTTTTCGTCCTTTTTAAGCAATGCTAGTCATTCTTTACCTTTAAGCCTTTCTATTCTTAAAATAATTCAGGAACCTGTCCCAGTTCGTATTTTTTCTCTTGTCATTATTGTTTGAGAGTCTTTGTGTCAATAAATCCATGTTCATCAGGTCATACACCTTCATGGTCCATTGCTCTAGTGTTGGTATTTCATTAGTTTTCCAAAGTTGCGCCAGTTTTATTCTGGCCGCTGTAGAGAGATAGAAATTTTTTTTGTTTTCATGAGCTCTAGTTTAAAGTCTAAAATACCCAATAGAAAGTATTCCGGTTTTAATTTGAATTTTGTGTGGAGGATTTTTTCTGCTTCCTTGTGGATCTGGCGCCAGAAGGTTTTAACCTTCTTGCAACCCCACCACATATGCATAAAATTTCCACTGGCTCTCTGACACTTCCAACATTTCCCCTCTGTTTTCCCTTTGTTGAATTTCGCAATTTGTTCCGGTGTCAGGTACCACCTGTAGAAAAGCTTGTACCAGTTTTCTTTGATTTCATTTGCATATGTGAGTTTTAATTTTCTTGACCATATTTCCTCCCATTCCTCGAGTCTGATTGGACGACCAATGTCTTTGGCCCATCTAATCATAATGGAATTTTAATGGAATACCAAGTCTGTTAACTTTGTGTTTTGTTTGTTTGTTTGTTTTTAATGCAATACAACTGTTTCGGTTCGCTCCTGACACGATAAATAAATAGCTGCATCCTAACTTACATTCTATAGGAATCAGTAACTCATCAGAGGAAAAATGCTCCTTATCTCAAATGTAGGAGAAGACTCACTGGTGCAGCCAGTGTAGTATAATGGACCAGAGTTTGAATCCCCACTCAGTCATGAAAACTAACTGAATGACTTTGGGCAAGTCCTACTGTCATCTCAGCCTCAAAGGAAAGCAAGAGCAAAAATTCTTCTGGACAGATCTTTCCAAGGAAACCACATAATGGAGTCACTGTTAGTTGGAAATGACTTGAAGGCACTCAAGAACAATCGTATCCCATTTGAATCGACTTCAAAGCAAGTCATGCCTAGACTGGGGCCAGGTGATTGCTTAGGATAGTAATAGTTTCCAGGGTGTGCCCCGGAAACTATTCTTATAGGATCTCTTGCATTCTTATAGAATGTGGTGGGGCACACCTTTTGGTATGACGGGCCTACAAAAACATTGCTGGGAAATTTGCCAGCGATCCCAAGGAACATTCTTCTCCCATTGAGGCCAGGAAACATCTTGGGTTCTCCTTGAGTTTTAAGGATTCTTTCCCATAATTCTATTTGCAGACATGAAGGCCGCTGTGGCACACCCTTTTCTAGCATTGCAGTACTTCTTGCGTTACAAAAGAAACCTGGACATTACGGCATTCCAGAAGCTCTTATGATTCAAACACAGTAGAAAACTGGTGCTAAGGGAGAGATGAGCAGATATTGGAGTTGGAAGGAGCCTGACCGACAGGTCGCAGGTTCGAATCTGGGGAGAGCGCAGATGAGCTCCCTCTATCAGCTCCAGCTTCTCATGCGGGGACATGAGAGAAGCCTCAAACAAGGATGATAAAACATCAAAACATCCGGGCGTCCCCTGGGCAATGTCCTTGCAGACGGCCAATTCTCTCACACCAGAAGCGACTTGCAGTTTCTCAAGTCGCTCCTGACACACACAAAAAATTGGAATTGGAGGGCTACATTGGCCCTTCATTGGATTTTGGAGAGCCCCTTTTAAAAGATTTAAAAAGAGGTGTCCTCCATTCACATGTTTGTCATATATTTTACCCCATCCTTCTCTGTTATAGGTCTAGGAGAGTCTCACTTTTTTTTGTCAGAAGAAGTCAACCAGAACTTTGTGTTTGGTCTAAAATTGCCTGGGAAGTGTCAAAACATTGTGAAATAATATTGCAAAATTAATAAAGATGTCAGGAGAAAGAACTTAATGCTGGGGTACCACTTGTGAAGATGAGCATCTGGAATAAAATAGCAAATTATCTCTTTAATTCTGACAATCAACCTCTTGCAAAGCTAAGTTTAAAGAATAGTGTTGTGCATAGCTCAAGGAAATTGCAAATGTAATAATGTAATTGAATAATTGAATACTGCCAATTATTTGAGCATCTTCACAACATGAAACATGTCCTGTTGTAGGGTTGGGGAACTGGAACTCTTATGCTGAAGTGGGTTTTCCTCTACAGAAGCTTTTTCTGTTTCACAGCAAGAGAGAGAGAGAGAGAACTAGGGAGAGAGAGAGAGTTTCGGAAGTCATGCCTAACTCTTTCACACCCACTCTCATTTCAATAATGAAGCAACACAGCAACACCTCTAGAAAAACAATCTATATAAATAAAACTGTAATGTTCGTTTGTGGGATTAACATAACTCAAAAACCACTGGACAAATTGACAAAATTTGGACACTATACCCCTAACAGTCCAACGAGTGACCATCACTCATAACCCCCCCCCCCAAAAAAAAACAGCAGAAAGGACTTAAAAACCCCAAACAGCTAAATGACATACAGGAATGAAGAAGAAAGGAAGGGGAAAGAAAGAAGGAAAGAGGAGGGAAAGAAAGAGGAAGAGAAAAGGAGAGGAAAGAGGAAGGAAGAAGGGTAGAGAAGGAAGAAGGAGGGAAGAGAAAGAAAAGGAAAGGGGAAAGGAAAGAGGATAGAGGAAAGAAGGAAGAAAAAAGGGAAGGAAGGAAAGGGGGAGAAAGAAGGAGGGGAAAGGAGAGAAGGAGGAGGAAGCAAAAAGCAAGGAAGGAAAGAGGTAGAGAAGAAAGAAAGGAAGAAAGGGAGGGAAGGAAAGAGAAAGGAAGGATGGAAGAAAAGGAAAGGAAGGAAGGAAAGAAGGAGAGAAAGAGAGGGAGGAAAGAAGGGGAGGAAGAAAGCAAAGGAAGGAAGGAGAGAGGTAGGAAGGAAGAAAAGAGGGGGGAAGGAAGAGAAGAGGAAAAAGGAAGGAAGAAAGATAAGGAGAAGGGAGGAAGGAAAAGAGAAGGAAGGAAGGAAGGAAGGAAGGAAGGAAGGGAAGAAGAAGGAAGGAGGAAGAAGGAAGAAGGAAGGGAAGAGGTAGAGAAGGAAGAAAGGAGAGAAAGGGAGGGAAGGAAAGAGAGAAGGAAGGATGGAAGCAAAAAGCGAAGGTAGGAAAGAAAGAGGTAGAGAAGGAAGAAAGGAGAGAAAGAGAGAGGGAAGGAAAGAAGGAAGGATAGAAGCAAAAAAGTGAAAAAAGGAAGGAATGAGGTAGAGAAGGAAGAAAGAGAAAGAGGGAGGGAAGGAAAGAGAAGGAAGGCTGGAAGCAAAAAGTGAAGGAAGGAAGGAAAGAGAAGGAAGAGAAAGGAAGGAAAAGAAAAAGGGGGGAAGGAAGAAAAGAGATAGAAAAGGAGAGAAGGAAAGAAGAAAAGGGAAGAAAGGAAACAGGAAACGAAGGAAGGAGGGAAAGAAGGAGAAAAAGAGGGAGGAAAAGTTGACCACAGCAACTCCTGGCAGGTGCAGCTTAGTGGGAAATAATGTCATATCTAAAAAGGTAAAGGTAGTCCCCTGACATTAAGTCCAGTCATGTCTGACTCTGGGGTGTGGTGCTCATCTCCATTTCTAAGCCGAAGAGCCAGTGTTGTCCGTAGACACCTCCAAGGTCATGTGGCCGGCATGACTGCATGGAGCGCCGTTACCTTCCCGCCGGAGCGGTACCTATTGATCTACTCACATTTGCATGTTTTCGAACTGCTAGGTTGGCAGAAGCTAGGGCTGACAGCGGAAGCTCATGCCGCTCCCCGGAATCGAACCTGCAACCTTTCGATCAACAAGCTCAACAGCTCAGTGCTTTAACCCACTGCGCCACCGGGGGCTCCATATCTATCTAGCATAAAATGTGCTACTACATTTTGGCCACTAGGTGGAGCCATTTGACCAGAATCCTAATGCTGTATCTCATGGTTCCAACCGTCTTAGTAATTTGTTGCTTCTCTTTTATGTGCTTTCCCTGCTGTGGTTATTGTACATCCAAAGCAGATACAGAATTTTGGAGACGTTCAGCTTTCCACCTTCAAGGTCCAAGATCTATCTTTGTATTTGCAGGATCCAAGCAGTGTCCCATTCCCAGCATCAAAGCATCTGAGATAGGAAAGTCAGTGAAAGCAGTGGGCAGGACTTAGAAAAGCTGCTGCCAATGGAGTGATGCTGTGGCAGAAAGGTAGATTAGTCTCAGTCTGAAGTATCTTATATTTGAGCAGGATTACTGTCTCAACAACTGTTGTTACGTTTAGAGTGAGATTCTTACTTGAGGTGTTCCATCATTATCCCACCGATGATTAAGTTTGTACTGTTAGGTCAAAGCAAATACACCAGATGTCTGATGTACCTACTTAGTCCGAATCTATGTAAGACAATTTTGTGTACCCCAGAAAAGTGTGCAGTCCTTGCACCTACTCTTTTCTTGAAAAACATTTTACAAACAAAATGAAATAAAATACAATTCAAACAGATTTATTGAACATTAATGACAACACTCCCATTCAGAACTTCTTGCACATTCTGATTGGGAAGCCCATCAGATATGTCCATTGAGGCTCTATTAATAACAAGAGCAAAGGGCTCTAAAACCTCTCTTCCTTTCATCCACACTCTCAATCAATTTTCCTATTCCATCTTCTCCTGCTCCCTTCTCCCGTCCAGCCTGCCCCCCCCCCCCCCCCCTGCCTTCCTTCCTTTGACATTTCCTCCCTCTGTCCCACCCCCAGTGAGCGCATTTGGTCCCCTTTCCCCAGAGTGCTTGTGGTTTTAAAGTGCTGATGCTAATCGGATTTAAGTTGACTTATTGTCAAAGTAGCTTTACGTGTCCCTTGGAGACTATTTTGGAGTTACGGTCAAGATTTGGATCTTGGCTTTTGGCCCACAAGGGGTGACTTGTTTGCTTCAGCAGCATCTTGAATACAAAAGGGGAGGGGAGGGATGATCTCTTGGTAAGGTGAATTTGGACATGGATCCTTCAGAAACCACTGAAAGCACTGACCAAATAAGCCAAAAGCAGCTAAAAAGCACATGGGATGTCTCCATGTTTTCTGTATTTGGGTGCTGGCAACAGCTGGGTAGGCCTCAAGAGTGGCGGAAAGATAGTTGAATACAGAGCTGGGGAACGTGTTGGACTACAGCTACCATCATCCCCAGACAGCATAACCAGTGAAGATTTAACAACTACACAAAAAGGCTTTCCTAAGGTCATCTCATGAGTTGGAATGAAGTATCTTTGGTATTCTGTTGATACCCAGTTCTCCTTTTCTGTTTAACATCTCCAGTAATGGCTGTGGTTCTGCTAGACTAGAATTCTTACTAAACAAGATCATATTAAATAAGAAAACATGCTCTAGAAACAAGTGATAAATCCTTCCCATATTATTAGTTGATTTGTACTAGACTAGTACCATAGAGTGTAGTGGGCTGGATTACAACTATGCCAAGATTATTATCACAGAGGACATTATTTTATTCCAACCTCACTTTTAGTGAGGTTGTTGAAGTACGTTTATGTATATGTGTTTGTAAGAGTGGGGGATTGATTCCAGGTTGAATCTTCTCAGCAACTTCTGCCACCAAATATGTTTTCTTTTTAAATGCCAACTTCACATTTTCATTTAGCCAAATGTTATATTTTTTTCTCTTTTCTGCTGTTGTTTTATTTATATTTTGTTCTGATTTATTTTTCCATTATATTTTTAGATTTTGACACCTATTATTTTAGTTGTCTTAGTCTGCAATCTTGTACTCGGTGAGACATGTTTTTGAAATGGGGTCATGCTGCTAAATATATGTGGAGGGTTTTTTGTTTTGTTTTTTACAAAAAGACAGGATAGAAATGGAAATATTCTGTATGAATTTAATCCTATGGTGCCTCCCTATGGGATTTTCCAACTGTATTTAGAACTTTTGTATCCCGTTCTTCTCTACCTCCGTGGAGGGACTCAGAACAGCTAACAGCAAAATTCAATGCTATAAATAAAGTCATAAAACAACATACAATAAATACGTTCTAAAATACATATAAAAACAATTCATCACATTAAAAACAACATCCAACTCAGTCCAAAACGCTGTGGCCAAATAACTCTTAGTCTATATCAAATCATCCGTCAATATGCAAATGCCTGACTCCAAAGCCAGGATTTTAGCTGCTTCCAGGAGAGAGGGAGAGAGTTCCATAGCTGGGGGGCCACCACAGAGAAGGCCCTGTCATGTTGTTGTAGGTTTCTTGGGCTGTATGGCCATGTTCTAGAAGCATTCTCTTTTGCTGTTTTGCCTGTATCTATGGCAGGCATCCTCAGAGGTTGTGAGATCCTCTGAGAGAATAGTTGTTTTAATAGTGGATATATTAGCAGAAATAAAGAAGTCCAAGTTGTCAGCTGGTTTTACTCAACATGATATTATGCTCCACAGGCCAGCTCAAAAAATGTCTGCCTGGGATGGTTGGTTGCTTGGATGGAAAAAAAATTTAGAGCATAATTTGCGGGGTCCATATGGCTCTGCTGTTAGTGATTAAATGTGTATCTACAGGTGTCTATATAGGGATCAGGAAAATGTGCACAGTTGTTTTTGAAATGCCATGTACTTGAAGTGTTGAATTCCTCAGAAATTCAATTTTCTTTCAAATGAGATCTTTTCTCAGATTAAAGTGGCAAAAAACAACCTTAACCTGACATTGTGTAGTATGTGTCTGTATAGTATATTTCCTTGGTTACAAGGGATCTGTAAACTCCTGTATGTTTACTATTTATTTAACATTTGTGGGTCCATGGACCGTAATAAAATTCTTACTTACTTACCTTGCTTCCAGCACCCAGTTTAGATGGAATTGGCTTGCGGTGTTTGTCTTTATTCTCACAGAAAATCTGCCAAGTACTTCTCTCAACAGGAATGATCCACTATGCACCGCATGCATTTGTTTAGAATTTGTACTTCTGCAGAACGGTAGAATATACATGGGCCCAGATATGGTGTTCATTGCTTGACTCTCCCTGCATTCATTCACCACTGCCACAGCTAGAAGTTCACAATCCTTTCCTTTTTCATTTTTATACCAGTATTTTCCTGGACGCCCTGCAGTCATGAACTATCTTCGTAATCTGGACTTGTGGCTGAAACCAATGACAAATGTTTCAAGAAATGAATGGGAAGAGGCTCTCAGAAATAATCCAGAGGTATGTAAATGGAACCAAGGAGATTTTGTTTCTTTAATGTTTTGTATGATAAGTTTCTCCCTCAACTTGGGTCGGTTACCCCTGGCCATGGAATACACTAGGATTTTCCAAAATAGTCCAGTATTATAAAGCCTGCCCAGTTACACTGATTGTGGATGCTGGCAGATGTGAGCCAGTGCATAGAATCATAGAGTTGGAAGAGACCTCATGGGCCATCCACTCCAACCCCCTGCCGAGAAGCAGGAAAATTGCATTCAAAACACCCCCAATAGATGGCCATCCAGCCTCTGTTTAAAAGCTTCCAAAGAAGGAGCCTCTACCACACTCCGAGGCAGAGAGTTCCACTGCTGAACAGCTCTCACAGTCAGGAAGTTCTTCCTAATGTTCAGATGGAATCTCCTTTCTTGTAGTTTGAAGCCATTGTTCCTCGTCCTAGTCTCCAGGGCAGCAGAAAACAAGCTTGCTCCCTCTTCCCTATGACTTCCTCTCACATATTTATACATGGCTATCATGTCTCCTCTCAGCATTCTCTTTTTTAGGCTAAACATGCCCAGCTCTTTAAGCCGCTCCTCATAGGGCTTGCTCTCCAGACCCTTGATTTTTTAGTTGCCTTCCTCTGGACACAATCCAGCTTGTCAATATCTCTCTTCAATTATGGTGCCCAGAATTGGACACAATATTTCAGGTGTGGTCTAACCAAGACAGAATAGAGGGGGAGCATGACTTCCCTGGATCTAGACACTATACCCCTATTGATACAGGCCAAAATCCCATTGGCTTTTTTTGCCGCTGCATCACATTTGGAGGGAAGGATCTTCTGTAGTTTTGCATATTGGAAAGTGAAAGTCAAGACCATTCAGCCTCTCTGTTAATCTAGATGCAATAAATGTTTATCATTGTACTACCCAGCTAATCCTGAAAGAAAACAGTAACTCTGATCTGTGATTGAAGTGTCTACATAGAATCTTAAATGTAATTCATTGGCAGCATAGTAACCATAAGATGATTTTTGAAATCAAAATGTATTGGACACACCTCCAGCTGATGGCAGGCTTTGCTATTCCCTCTGATCCAGACATTTGAAAAAGAGGAAGTAGGAGTATGTTGTAAAATCAGATTATGAAATGTATGATTTTATTAATTACAATATTACACAGGAAAAGCGTTGGTTTTTTTTTTTGTAATTATAAATGGTCTAAAACAAACTGTAACAACAAATGGTCGCGAGGGGGTGTCAGAAGGAGTATTTTCCGTTGGTCAAGAGGGTTCTGTGTCCCAAATCTGGCCCAATTCCACTGTTGGTGGGGTTCAGAATGCTCTTTGATTGTAGGTGAACTATAAATCCCAGCAACTACAACTCCCAAATGTCAAGGTCTATTTCCCCCAAACTCCATCTGTGTTCATATTTGGGCATATAGAATATTCATGCCAAGTTTGGTCCAGATCCTTCATTGTTTGAATCCACAGTGCTCTCTGGGTGTAGATAAACTATAACTCCAAAACTCAAGATCAGTGCCCACCAAGCCCTTCCAGTATTTTCTGTTGGTCATGGGAGTTCTGTGTGCCAAGTTTGGTTCAATTCCATTGTTGGTGGGGTTCAGAATGTTCTTTGATTGTAGGTGAACTATAAATCCCAGCAACTACAACTCCCAAATGAAAAAAAAAATTTTTTTGAGTGATGGTCACTCCTTGGGTTAGTAGGTATCTTGTGACCAAATGTGATGGCAATTTGTCCAGTGGTTTTCGAGTTATGTTAATCCCACAAACGAACATTACATTTTTATTTATATAGACTTATCAGTGTTCAAAATGAATTAGAACTTGAAGAAATTGCCAGTGTTTATTTGGAGTGGCGGCTATATTCTTTGCACTGGGTTCATTTTACTCTGAATAAAAAACAATGTACTTAAACCAGCCAGCTGCACGTTGCAGTTGGGTGCTTAGAAGGGAAGAGGAATCTTGTCTACTTTTGCTGACCTTCACCTACAGAGTCTCTCCTAAACTGTTGAAAAATCCCAGTACTCCCCAGATCACAACCAGGAAGCTTTTATCCAATTGTTTGTTCCCTTCCTCCTTCCGCTGCAGCCTTATTGCACCATGCGAGCTTAGATCTCACTGTCTCTTTCAGCTTCCCCATGCCAGGTTGCCGGAGAACACACTCTGGGTAGGATGCCAAGGAAGCAAGCCTGAGTTTCGAGGATTCCCATGCGGACTCTGGACTCTCTTCCACCTCCTGACAGTGCAGGAAGCACTGCTCAGTCCCTATCGTTCCTGTGAGTTGGGCAAGCCTTATTTGGTTCTCTGCATTAACGTTTTCATTCCTAATCAACATGTTTCGGGTATGACAATATTTAGCTTGGCAGGGAATTATGTGGATACATTTTTCAACTTTACAACGATTGCATTCTCTTGTTCCAGATATATTTGTTTCATTTTCCTGATGACTTAAACTGCACCACAATGTTGCAGTATGCGTTATTTTGATCACTGCTTCACTTTAATTTTTCACAATTGGAGGATTTTGTATTGGCACTGTTCTCCTCCCCCCCCCCACCCCCCCCCAACCCCCCTCCCTTTTGGACTACCTTTGTTTACCTTGTCCAACCCTAACCACTTCATAGTCTCACAGAGATGTCTCAAAGCATCCCTGGCTGTTTCATGTAGTTGGAAGATCAAAACACCATGCCTAAATAACAGCACAAAATCAGATTTGTGTGTTTAAGAGCCTGCAAAGTTGAAGCATATACAAATACTGGAAGTATTGCTTGTGTTAAGAAGGAACATGCTGAAAGGAAAATAATTGTGGTTAATAGGGTTCTAAACAAGCTGGCTACGTTTGCCCTTTAGATTTTCAAACAGTGGTAGTTTATTCCTGCGGTAATATCATCAGTAAACTCATGTACCATCTAGTCTGCCAATTTGGCATGCTCCCCAATGAATGTGAAATATGTCCAGGTTGGCCAGGAAATTGATCTGCAATAGAGAAGTAGTACGAGAAAGCAGTGCCGAATCCTTCCTCCATCTACTTCCTTCATCCTGAAAGACTTGTCGTCCTCTGTGCTTTTTTCTTTGTTGTAGCTCATAAAGAAAAATGGCACCCCCCTTTAATTCCCACTCCAAATTGTCTCTTTCCCTTATCCCTTTCTTCTTCAGCAGTCCATTTGGCTTAGCTATAAATTGGCAGTATGAATATTGCAGATGTGCAGCATACTGTAGTCCAGCAATAGTAAATTCCTGAAATATTAAGAGAGAGGTTTAAATCTGCTTTTCTTTGGAAACACTGGGCAAAGGCAGCCTCTCTCTTAATATTTTGCTGCAGTAATAGAACAGCAACAGGAATATCTGTGGTTTGTGGAGTGGGGAAATGAAATAATAATAATAATAATAATAATAATACTCTGGGACTTCCGAATTCAGGCAGACAGAGTTTAGGAGCACAATACTCCTGACCTCACGATTGTATTAAAAAAACAAAGTATGGATTGTCGATGTTGCAATCCCAGGTGACAGCAGGATTGAAGAGAAACAACTGGAAAAGCTGACACAATATGAGGATTTAAAAATAGAACTGCAAAGACTCTGGCACAAGCCAGTCAAGGTGGTCCCAGTGGTGATCGGCACACTGGGTGCACTGCCTAAAAACCTTGGCCTGCACTTAAACACAATTGGCACTGACAAGATTACCATCTGCCAGCTGAAGAAGACCACCTTACTGGGATCTGCATGCATTATTCACCGATACATCACACAGTCCTAGACACTTGGGAAGTGTCTGACGTGTGATCCAATACAACAGCCAGCAGAGTGTCCGCTGTGGACGCATCTTGTTGTGTTTAATAATAATAATAATAATAATAATAATAATAATAATAATAATCCTAGACACTTGGGAAGTGTCCGACGTGTGAAACAGTACAACAGCCAGCAGAGTGTCTGCTGGGGACTCATCTTGTTGCATTTGTAATAATAATAATAATAATAATAATAATAATAATAATAATAATAATAATCCTAGACACTTGGGAAGTGTCTGACATGTGATCCAATACAGCAGCCAGCGGAGTGTCTGCTGCGGACTCATCTTGTTGTGTTTCTAATAGTAATAATAATAATAATAATCTCTTCCTCTCAACCATCACCAGGCATTTAGTATTTTGTCTTAACAGTGCCATCTCCCATCCCCTCTTCTTTTTCTCCAGCACCACCAGAAGTCCTTCCTGCAATGAGAGGATATGTCCGGTACTTCTTTGGCTGCCGGGAGTGTGCAGAGCACTTTGAAGGGATGGCAGCAGAAAGTATGAGCAGAGTGAGGAACAAAGATGGAGCTGTACTTTGGCTTTGGTCAAGGCACAACAGAGTCAATTACCGCTTGGCAGGTAACAACCCTCTTTCTGGCAGGATATTTGTTTATTGTTCATTAGTCGCTATTGGCTGACAGGTCCCCTATTTCCTCAAGTTGGTCCTGAGCTCACAATAAGAAATAGTGAGATAGGCCAGACCCTGCTTTCCTGCAGCCTGTCAATGCATAGTTCCATAACGCCAAAACTTCAAAATGCCAAAACTTCTTTCTCTAAGAACAATGCCAAGGACCAGATTTCTGTTTCCATACAGCAGAACCTGACTCCCTGCACAAAATCTAAGACTCCAAAAGCACACTTCTTCCTCTTCCCTTGAGAAAGAAGCCCCAAAGTGACCAGACTGCTCCCTTGCAGATCTGCCACTCCATAGGTACACTATCTCTCTCCTTCCCATGGAACAGAGCATAGTGGGTGGACAGACTCCTCAGGATTGCCACACTTTGAGCATTATTAGACTGAGTCTTCTATAGGAATATTCTGCTATGTAGTCCCAAAGTTGTAAATGAATGATAGATGTCTTCCATCCTGGATCCATCTCAGTTTCCTGGCCAGATGTTGACTCTTCTTGATTGGTGTTGACAAACACAAGGCTTGTGTTGACTTCCTTCTTAACATAAGGAAGTTGCAAACATTTCTGTTACCACTGTCCCAGTTCTTATCAGAGTTTCTCATTAGCAAATCCAGCAAGCAGCTAGTTAGTCATTGCAGGCCTTAATATTATATGCATGTTTCCAAAATACATCCATACATTCTTCCATTCATTCCCACACATCATTATATCAAATCTGCACATTGATTTTTTTATTACACCAGGTCCCTCAAACTGTCCCTCAAACTGTTGGAGGGCCAGATTATAATGCACGCTGCACATATTTTATTTGTAGTGCAAAAAAACAATACAATAATTAAAATGAAAAACAATTTTAACAAATAGAAACTTATCAGTATTTCAATGGAAAGTGTGGGCGTGCTTTTGGCTGATGAGCTAGGATTGTTGTTGTTGGTTTGTGCTTTCAAGTCGTTTCAGACTTAGGTTGACCCTGAGCGAGGGCCGGGTAAATGACCTTGGAGGGCCATATCTGGCCTTCGGGCCTTAGTTTTAGGACCCCTGCTTTTGCATATTCACACCCCCATGTCAGTACAGATCATACTGTGGGGAGAGGAAGTTAGATGTAAGTCTCTTCCAAATGCCCACAAACTCAGGAGAGATACACATTCAGATGGCATTGTGTGCCATGAAACGTAAAAGGAAAGTGCCTCTGTTCTGTGTAAATGACCTTGGAGGGCCATATCCAGCCCCCAGGCCTTAGTTTGAGGACCCGTGGTATATACATTAAAATTTTGCACTGAATGGGAAGACCAACACTTGTGCTCAAAATCTGTTTGGGCATTTGAAAATGAGCTCATTCATAAATCTATCTTGCCAGTTTTATTTTGACTTTATTCTACCATGTACAAAAATTCCCTTTCTGCTTGTAATTATATTTCTTATAACTCCCAGATTTCCATGGCTTTTTTTTTTTTTTTTTTTGCTGCAATGTTGGACTTCGATTCAGAAAATGGATGGTGGTCCTGTAATAAGCCAAATTCTTGATTTAAAAAATAGAACACGTAATTCTTTTTCTTGCTATTTTAGTGTGATAAGAGAGAGAAGTGAATCTCTCACCACAAATAAAAAAACAGTCTGCTTTTCTTTTATCGGAAAACCTGGCTCTTTGCTCTTGGTGGGTTTTTGTAGAGGAAGCATTCAATATGTCTTGTTGTTGGCCCTGAAAGTCCAAATAACCCCCTGCTTTGTCTCTGAAGACCCTCCAGTTTTGGGAAGAAACCTGAGTGGCAGCTCTACCACCCACCTTGCTGAAAACAACTTGCTCTGTCTTTTACAAAGGGGGAAATTAAAGGATATGGTGCAGACAAGAGCACACCGAGAGTTAACCTCTACCAGACACAAAAGTTCATTTGTGACAAGGCGGAGAAAGGGGGCCAGCGCTAGCCCTTGACGCTAGAAGAACAAGCAGCTGGCGTTGTTAGGCAGAGATGCAACTGCCAAATCCTCTCAGTCTTGGGGAGGGCTGGCGTGTTGTCTTCTAAAGATCCGACACGTGCCCTGAGAGGACCCTTCTCTCGAGACAGCCGTCCAAATGCTCAGTTTCTCTCACGCAGATGCAATCCTTTGTTCCCTGTGCCTGTTGCCTCTGACATGGGGAGGAGTAGGTGACGCTTGTTAGAGAAAGAGGGATTAAGGGAGAGAAAGGAAGGAAGGAAACACACTCATTGGACTGACAAAGAAATCAAAATAATTGATTTCTTGGGAATTTCTTGAGGATCCAATATAAGACACTCTTGTTTCTTGGGTAGTCTTGGAACTTAATCTTTGCACTTCTAAACCATAGATTCCACCATCACAATGCACTTTAATGTTATTTTGTTTTGTGTAACTCTTGTCCCTAGCCCTTATGCTCTCAAACCAAGGGTAGATAAGAACCATTTCAAGTGTTCTAAAGTCTCCTTCAGAATTTCATCAGCAAATTCAGTTGGAAAATGTTGCAGACCAGCAAGTCTGTCAGCAAGTACAATGGAATGTTAATCAAATTTCACCCATCTGTCCAAAAATTTGGAGCCAGAGTAGCAAGTGAGGGAATTGGCACATGGTTATTTATAGCACTCACTCCTATAGTAAAACCATAATTTTAGACTTACTTACTTACTTAGGTGATCCCTCGTAGTCCGAGGATGATGGTCCTCCAAGTGTAGTATCCTGATGGTGGGTCCGTAGGTAACTGTGGAGCCCCATTCTTGATCTGCATCTTCTCCCACAGTGAGGACATTGGTTTCCAGGTGGAAGGTGGCCCCAGTCACGGTTGGCTTGACGCACCTTCCTCTTGGCACGTTTCTCTCTTTCGCCCTCCGCTCGTGTCTCCCGTTTTAGACTTACCACCAGAAGTATCCAGGACTATTTGCTTTCCTTTGTGATTCCCAACCAATACAGATTCTGCGTTTGAAGACTTCTAGAAATTCAGTCACAGAGAAAACAATATTTTCTAGCCCATCTTCCACTTGATTCCAAAAGACCCTTACTGGGTCTGAGCTACTTTAACACCCATCTCTTCTAAGGTTTCAAGAGAGAGAGAAACTCAATCACTACATCTCTCCTGAAACACAAGCAGAGAGAGATCTCAAAGCACACAGCACATACTCTCCATACTAAAGTGTAAGAAGGCAGAAGGCAGATTAAAAAAGCTTACAGTAGGAAAGTATCAATTTTAAACAACCAATTTTATTTATTTATTTATTTACAACATTTATACCCCGCCTTTCTCACCCGCGGGGGGGGGGAACTCAGAGCGGCTAACATAGGCAGCAATTCGATGCCACAATATCAATAACAACAGTATAAAACCATAAATACATAAAAAAAATTAAAACAGTAACATTAGTTATACAATCACATAATCACATAGCCGTTTCCAATCATCATAACAGTCGCATGGTCCAGTTCCATGTTCAAAGTGCTAATGCACCCACTAGCCAAAGGCCTGGTTCCAAAACCATGATTTTAGATTTTTCCTAAAGGAAAGGAGGAAGGACGCCGATCTAATCTCGCTGGGGAGCAAATTCCACAGCGGGGGGGGGGGGTGACCACTGAGAAGACCCTGTCCCTCGTCTCCACCAGACGCGTTTGTGAAGCCGGTGGGACCGAGAGCAGGACCTCCCCAGCAGATCTTAAGCTGCAAGGTGGAACGTAGAGGGAGATTCGTTTGAATAAGTAAACCAATCAGATTGAGAGCAGAAATAGAGAGAACAGACTAAATTAGATGCATTCCAACTGGCATAATAGGAGACATGGAAAAAGGGAATTCCCTCAGCCTATACTAAACTAACTGACTGTTCCTCATTGAGGGGTTGAGACTTGGGCAGTGTGGAGTTGAACTCCAACAGTAGATGTATTGCATAGCTACCTTGGATCTCACTTTGAGAGAAAGGTGATATATAAAATCAACCAATCAATCATTCTGTTGTCCAAGGCTTTCATGGCTGGAATCACTGGGGTGTTGTGTGGTTTCGGGGCTGTATGGTTGTGTTCTGGTAGCATTTTCTCCCAATGTTTCTCCTGTATCTGTGGCTGGCATATTCAGAGGATCATCTAAAGATGCCAGCCAGAAGTGCAGGTGAAATGTCAGGAGAAAATGCTGATAGAACATGGTCATATAGCCTGGAAACTACACAACACCCCAATCATTCCTTTTCCCCTCTGAATTTGGACTCAAAATATTTTGATTTATAGTAGGTCTTCATAAATCGGGGATTGGGAATATAGGCACTGTATCTCTCAACTCATCCTATCAGTCACATGGCCTCCTCAACCATGTCCATACATATATTTCAAATATTTATTTATTTATTTCCAGTATCTCACCTCGCAGGGGACTCATGGCATATACATGGCAGACATTCAGTGCCACAGACACACAACATATATACACAGACACAGAGGCTATTTAACATTCCAACTTTTTCATGAGAGTATTCTGGCCACCAGGGGAGCTGTTGCTTCACCGTCCATTTGTGACACTGATGAAGTACTTCCTCATTCTTTGCAGGCTTGCTGGAGATTTTTATGGCATCGTAAATTAGTTAAATTAGCCTCCTACATTTCCTACTTGACAGATGCAGCTGTCTTTCAGGCTGCAAAGCTTGACAGCAAGCTACAAAAATTGGTCGGACACTCAGTCCAACCCGGGCTGGCTTCGAACTCAGGACCTTTTGGTCAGTAGTGATCTTAATGCAGCTGACTTCCAGCCAGCTGTGCCACAGTCCCGGTAACTACGTACATTGGTTTATGTTCCCAGATAAGTGAGTGGGCCATACACTGAAAGAAAGTTTTCTGTCCTCCCCCCCCCCCCTGTTCAGGCCCTCCCCTTGTGCACGCACGCACACACACATAGCAACCTGTGCCAACTGAAAAGCATCCTCTGAGGGCCACAGAGCTTCCTGGGCAGTGTGAGTTGTGTTGTTGCATGGGGGCCTTCTGGAGGAGGATTTCTACCTGGTCTTAGGTGATTATCCTCTCTCCATCACCACCACCCCAATGCTGCTAAGAGGCTCAGGTGGCTGCAAAGGCTGAAGAGGGGATTGTCACAATTACCACCCAACATATAATCTCCAAACTAAAATGCCACCTGAGAGGTACCACTATGATATCAAAAATATATGCCTACTTCTTTGTTCAGTGTCAGAAAACATAAAAATAAAGTTTTGACAGGTGAAATGGGATTCTTCAGCAGAACATAATATTTTCTGGATATATAAAGTCCCCCCCCCCCCAGATTATTGTGATGTGACTCTGCAAAAAAAGCAATTCAGACTTACTTTCATTTGGCAAACATTGCTTGTCCATATAGCATGCGACTCAGCAGCTAGACAGGGCAGGTGGCCAGTTGAGCCCCAATTGCTCTCCAACTGGCCAGCACCTCTAACATGACCCTGAATGCCATCTGGTCACCTTCCAGAAGAAAAATTCTGCTCATAGGCCAGCATCCTGGTCTGGAGTATGCCTCACTGATATCTTAGATATCCGAGTCTTTAATAATAATAATAATAATAATAATAATAATAATAATAGTCTTTAGGAGGAGCTGCCGTTCATTTTCCAGTCCTAATTCAAGGTACAGGTTCTTACCTACAAAGCCCTGAACGGTTTGGGACCTGCCTACCTGCATGATCACATTTCTGTGTATGAACCCACATGATCTCTTCGATCATCTGGAGAGACCCTGCTCGCGTTCCCACCTCCTTTGCAGGCGTGAGGGAGAGGGCCTTCTCGGTGGTGGCCCCTCGACTCTGGAACTCACTTCCCAAGGACATCAGACATGCCCCAATTCTGGCAGTCTTTAGGAGGAGTCTGAAAACATGGTTGTTCCAGTGTGCCTTCCCAGAATAAGGAAAACTCAGCAATATGCCCTCAAAATGCACTTTACCACTGATTTAGGACTGACTGCGTTCCCTCATCTCTTTTTGAAGACCCTATACCAGATATATCTTACCTTGTTTTCGTGCCCAGCGTTATTTTTAAATTTTAAATTATTACATTTGGCCCGGCCATTGGTTTTTAAATGCTTGCGTGTTACTGTTTATTGTTTTTTGTTTATGTGATTTATATTAATTGTATTGTATTGATTGTTTTGTTATTGCTCTTGTTATTGATGTACTGTGGGCTTGGCCTCATGTAAGCCGCACCGAGTCCCTTGGGGAGATGGTAGCGGGGTATAAATAAAGTATTATTATTATTATTATTATTATTACTTTATTTATATTCTGCCCTTCTCACCCCGAAGAAGACTCAGGGTGGATCACAATACATATGTTCGGCAAATATTCAATGCCGTTTTGTATAGACAATACACAGGCAGACAGAACAGGAGGTAGTTTGTTTCATCTGTTTTTGGGGCCATGAAAGATTGGGCTTGCATCCAGGGGTGCTGTTGCTCTATCCTGTATGACGAAGAGCTGTCAGGACTTCCTCCTTCCTTTTGGTCACCCAGCATTTTCTGATCTTCTTTCTTTATGGTATTGTAAAACACCTCCTCCGCTATTTAGCGGTACCTAATTTTTTTAGTTGTTTTCGAATTGCTTAGGCAAACAATGAGCTAGGCTGACAGTTGGCAGCTCACTCCAACCCGGGGTTTCGAACTTGCATTTGGTTGATAGATCTTATAATTGCTGATGATTTACCAGCTGTGCTAAACCTCTGGCCCTTATAAATAAAGGTATTTTTATTTATTATTTATTTTATTTATTTACACCATTTTTATCCCGCCCTTCTCACCCCCGGGGGTGGGAGTGGGGGACTCAGGGCAGCTAACATGGGCAACAATTCAATGCCATAATATCAGTACAACAATGTAAAATCAAATACATAGCAAATTAAAACAGTAACATTAATTAAAATCACATACTCATATACAAACATAGTTGCCTAATCAAAATCACATATCCATTTCCAATTGTCATAACAATCCTATGGTCCGGGTTCAGTGTCTAAAGTGCTGCTATGTCCACTAGCTGAGCCTGGCTCCAAAACCACGACTTTAGCTTTTTCCTAAAAGTAAGGAGGAAGGACGCCTATCTAATCTCGCTGGGGAGTGAATTTTAGGGCTTTGTGGCAGATAGCATCTTAACTTTGTCTTTCCTTTGTCTTTTTAAGGTGCCCCAAGTGATGATCCAAAATTCCCCAAGATTCAGTGGCCGCCTCAAGACCTGTGCTGGTCGTGCCAGATAATAGTCAATGGAAAGCGTATGTGGGATGAGAGGGCCATCCTGAGGTTCTTCAAAGCTTATTTTTCACGTAGCAATATTTACTTGGATTTCATAAAGCCTCTGATCCGACGGGGTCGAGATGTTGAAGAGAAAAATAATCAAGTTGAGGGTGAACTAGAGGAAGGCAAAGAAGAGGAAAATGCAAGACAAGAAAAAGAGGAATTTGAGGAAGACAAGACAAGGGCAAAGAAACCAGAGAGTGGGAGAGTAACAAGGAGGAGATCTGGTCTGCAAAAATCAGGCTTGACGGAACAGCATAAACCAAGTATTATCAAAATGAGCACAAGAACCAAAGAGGTGGAGGAAGATATTGTTGATCTTGACTCCTTCAGTGAGCAGCATTACAAGAGCAAGAATTTAAAGATGGCAGGCCAGATCGGGAGCAAGCACAGGCGGATTAAGAGGGACGTTGGCCTGGTGCGGATGGAGAAGGAGGGCCAGCAGTCTTTTGATATTGACACAGCTTGGGAACGGTTGAGACATAAGAGCTGGGGAGGTCAGCAGCTCATCGGTACCATGGAGGAGGAAGAGGAGGAGCTTGAAAAGGAGAATGGGGTTGTCTTGAAGAGGAAGCAGTGGTTCCGCATCCTAGGCATAGGTTTTTCGCAGCTGGACATCAGCTTATGCATTGTCTTGTACGTCCTCTCTTCTATGTGTCTGCTAGGCATGTATGCTTTCTTCCGCATGCACATGAGGTATCGCAAGGGCCGCTCGAGCTTCCCAGTGGCTTGAGAAAGAAGCGGAAGAGCTTGTGCGTGCCTCCTGTGGTGGCTTCTCAACATCAGTTTGTACTCTGGTTACGGATATGCAAATACAGTAACCGGCGAGTTTTGCCCTTGTTGTGAATGGTACAGGGTTACTTTGTGAGGGATCCAAGAATGGGAATCAGAACTTCTCTTTATTATGGCTAAAACAGGCATGTTTTCATCACAATTGTCACACCATGTGTGCCGTTTCCACTTGGATATCTGTATTCGAGTATAAATTGTTGACTGTCAAAAAGGGAGGCGGATTTGTTTCTGAGTGTATGTTGACTATTTGATTTTTTCTAAGGAGTGAGAGGGGCTTTTAATTTTTTTTCACCTGTACTTGGGATTATTTAGCTGATAGTATTCAGGTTCTACCAGGCAAATGTAGCATAGTTTTAACATGGATCTTGAAGACTGTTTTATGTGGCCAGTTTGAGAGCAACAGCAAAATGGCTGTTTCCAATATCGATTAGACACAGAACTCCATAATTATAAATACTTCTTTTCCAGATTAAATACACTCTACATAGTGTTGGACTTAATTGATCAAAAGGCTAAAATTTTAACGCTTGGTAGCTTGAATTATCTGTGAGAGCATTAACATCCTGAAAAACACTTTAGTCTCCCAGTTTCTTGAATCTTAGATACAGAAGCACAGTCTAAACCAGGGGTCCACAAACCTTTTAAACAGAGGGCCAGGTCACTGTTGAAGGGCAGGAATTTGAAAAAAAACCATGAATGAATTCCTATGCACACTGCACATATCTTATTTGTAGTGCAAATAACACTTAAAAACAATACAATAATTAAAATGAATTTTTAAAAACTTACTAGTATTTCAATGGGAAGTGTGAGCCTGCTTTTGGCTGATGAGATAGAATTGTTGTTGTTATTGTGTGCTTTCGAGCTGTTTCAGACTTAGGTTGACCCTGAGCGAGGGCCGGGTAAATGACCTTGGAGGGCTGTATCCGGCCCCCGGGCCTTAGTTTGAGGACCCCTGGTCTAAACTTTCAGTTGGGAAATGCCTTGATTTTTTTTTACTGAACTGGAAGCCAAAATGTCTGAGCCTTTTTGAAACTACCTTCAATAAAGCCAGCATGTGTGTTGCTGTGTTTGCAGCTTCTATTTAAAATAATAATAATAATAATAATAATAATAATAATAATAATAATAATAATAATAATTAGAACTATATTAATAATAGTAATCATCAGAATTCCCCTCCAAACCCCCTTCAGTTGTAATTTTGGTATTAAGCATTGAACAACTGCAATGCACATGCCGTAAATGGTGTCTCTTCCTTTTCCGGGAGTCCTTCCTGGATTGCCTTTTCCTCGGATCCGGAGACCGAATGCAAAGGGCATATGGACATTTGCTTGTGGAATGCCACTGCCATAAAGAAATGAAGATTGCTTATGAAACAGACAGAAATATTCCTCTTAACAGTCAGGGCATTGGAATGTATAAATCAGCCAACTGTGAAAATGCCAAACATAAAACCCTTGTAGCAAACATTATCTCACTATCAAAGGCTAGCATTTTTCCCTTGCTGCTGACTTCGTAGTAGTTGCTTCCACATTCTCCTCATGCCCGCCTCCCTTATTGTCTGCTTTTTTCCTCACTAACCATTCTCCAGCTACTTTGCTTGACAGCAATATTTTTTTTTCATTCAAGCTAATTTCATCCTAATATCATTGCCATCATGACCGTTCCATAAACTGTTGCTTTATTATGGTAGGGTAGAGATAATTTAGAGATAATTAGAGACAATTTTTTTGTGTCATGAGAAACTGCAAGTCGCTTCTGGTGTGAGAGAATTGGCCGTCTGCAAGGATGTTGCCCAGGAGACGCCCGGATGTTTTTGATGTTTTACCACCCTTTTTGAGAGGCTTCTCTCATGTCACCGCATGGGGAGCTGGAGCTGACAGAGGAAGCTCATCTGTGCTCTCCCCAGATTTGAACCAGCGACCTGTCGGTCAGTCTTCAGTCCTGCCAGCACAGAGGTTTAACCCACTGTGCCACCGGGGGCTCCAGTAGAGATAATAATAATAATAATAATAATAATAATAATAATAATAATACTTATTATTTCTTACCAATCTCACCCCAGGTTTGAGGTAGGTTACAACAGAGTTAACCTACAGAATGTCCCAAAAGTCTCCAGAAATAAAGAATATGGGAAATTGTAGCTAAATGTACCGCTATTTACAAAATATCGATTAAAAACTTAAGAATATACATATATAACAATTTTAATATGGTTACATGTATTGTTGAAGGCTTTAATGACTGGAATCGTTGTTTGGGCTTGGCCTCATGTAAGCCGCTCCGAGTCCCCATCTATGCTAAGCAACCTCTGGGGATGCTTGCCATAGATGCAGGCGAAACGTCAGGAAAGAATGCTTCTAGAACATGGCCATATAGCCTGAAAATCCTACAACAACCCAATCCTTGGTTTTACACAGTCACAAAATTACATAGGTATTGATTAGCTCTCAAATTGGAATGTGGCTCGGTTTCTTCTTAATTTTCCTAGACCTCGAGTCAGATCTGTAATGGAAAAAAACACACACACTGCAGATACATACGGTATTGTCACATTTGTGCTTCTCAGGAAACTAATTTTTCCACCTTCTGCACCACTCCCTCCACTCCTTTTATTGTAGTGTACTTTAGCTTTTTCTTTATGGGTTGAGACATTAGTTTTTCCATAAGTGCCTTGTTATGATCCCATGCTCCTAACAACAGTCTGGTTGAGCTGTGGCTAAAAGCATGGACACGCCATGGTTCAAATGTCATCTCTGTTCCAACCTTACTACAGTGGGCTTGTTCTCTCTGCCATAATCCCCCATTTGCAACAGGGGCTCGCTTCCTAAATATTGACCTGTGATAAGGATTACTGAGTTGATGTAAGTGAATTGCTTTGAATCATTAAAGTACACTGTACAAATTTATATTTCTTATATTATAATATGATATGCTAAAATGATTAGGACCTAGCTATAGATGCAGTGAAACACTTTGACAGTGTTCAGAAAGATTTCCCCATTGCCTGTAGGTTTCCAGCAATGGGCTATCCTCATCTATTTCTCCCTCACATGTTTCCTGTTCTGGCTACAGAGAGGTACTGCAATTTTATTCAGTTTTATCATGTTCAACCATGGCTGCTGCCTTAATGTTGGTTGGATTGAGATGGGAGAAGTGTCTTGGCAAAACATCTCAAGGAGCCAAGCATTACTAGCCTCTCTATTTGTCATGTACGAGGGTTGAATGAAAAGTAATGCCTCTATCTTCGTAATTCCTCAACAGTTGTTAATACTGGTATGCGACAGGTACTGGCTTGTTCAGGAGACTCTCCTCTACAGTTCCATTTTGGCAGGAAGCCTTAGCATTCTGGTAAGATTTCTTTCTCTCACCCTGGACACTCCACAGATACGAGGGTTGAATGAAAGTAATGCCTCCACCTTCGTAACTCTTCAACAGATGGCAGTATTGCAATGAGGCAGGTACTGGCTTGTTCAGTAGACTCTCCTCTTCAGTCCCATTTTGGCAGGAGACCTTAGCATTGAATGGTTGTGTTGTTAAAGTGCAAAGTATGGATCCCTGTGCAGACAGTCGGTCACTGCGAATTAAGCAACATGCAGTCATTGAATTCTTGACAGCAGAAGGTGTCACCCCAAAGGAGATTCATCAGAGAATGCAAGCTTTTTATGGTGATTGTGTTGATGTGAGTACTGTGCATTGTTGGGTGAGTACATTTTAAAGATGTTGAGGTGGGAACATCTGACTTTCGTGACAAAGAGTTGGATGTCCTGTGACAGCAACCACCGAGTTTGACAAGCAAAAGGTTGGCAGATTGATTCAGATCAATCTTCCCTCAGAGAGAAATTTCAAGCATAATTGGCAGTTCACAAGATCGTGTGGGTCACATTATTGCTTTACTTGGCTATCAGAAGTTCTGTGTATGATGGATACAAACCAGAACTTCAGAGACTGTATCTCACCACCGTACGACATCCTCCATGCAACCCAAATTTAGCACTGTCTGACTTCCATCTGTTCCCAATAATGAAAGAAGATCTGCAGGGACGTCATTATGCCTTCTGATGAAGACGTTGAGAGAACTGTGAGACGCTGGTTGTGGAAGCAGAGTGTCGACTTCTTCAGTAACGGCTTCAGAAAACTTGTTCATCGTTAGCAGAAATGTATCCAATCGTCTGGTGATTATATGGAAAACTGAATAATAGAAGTTAAAGAGCACATTCTAAAGATTATTTCTGCATTTGATTTATTAAAATATTTCCATCCAAACCCAAGTAACGAAGGTGGAGGCATTACTTTTCATTTAACCCTCGTATTTTCCCAAAGTGCTTTGGCTACCATATGGGTCAGAGCAGAGATGGTTGGCACGTATCATCTCCAAATGCTAATCTATGGGCTGGAACAATCTTACTGTATCCTGGATGGTCAGGTTCTGCAAATAACACTGGCACGATGTCGGGCAATGCTGTGGCCCTGACTGTCAACCAGGGTGTTTGCGAAGGAATGAATATGCTTCCTTTAAAAAAATGACTTTCCCTGCAATCATTTGCCATGCCAAAATGTGTCTGGGATAACAATACCATGAAACCTAAAAATAAAACAGTGAGGAGCTGAATAAAGTTGACCACCCCTGGTTTGGTCTGTGAGCTAGGAGGAACCATAACTAAAACTTGAGTGTCTGCCACTTGTTTAGCACACCATGTAGTTTGGACATACCCTGTATTTACTTGAGTTTAATGTGCCATCAAAGGTATTGCACACATCAATTTTGAAAGTGTGCATTACAACAACAACAAAAGATTGGTTGTCGAATGTAATACAAGGTGGTGGAGGGTCACAAAAAGTCTGGTGGGAAGCGGCACGCCTCTGCCTTGCCTTTCTAACAGCCTTTTTGTGCCCGCCGCTGTCTCCCTCCTTTGACCCTATCTGGGATCTCTTGCCTAATAGCACAGACTATGTTTAGTTGAGTGATTCTGACACGCCAACGAATCTAATGCGTATCTCAATTTTAGCGATGTAATTTAGCTCGAAAAAGGTGAGCGTTAGATGGGAGTAAATATGGTAAATGATTGGATGTTGCACAGAAAAGCATTCCTGTATGTTTTGAGATGTTGCTATTTTAATATTTAATGTAACAGAATGATTTTTTCCTTTTCTGTAGATTATTCTTAAAGTCTTGTGTTTAGCTTTTTTAAAATCAAAAATAACTAAAAGCCAAGATTTTTCTCTTTTTTTAATGTAATATATAAGTGCCGTGAAGTTTTCTTTCCAATGATGTGGACGTGTCACTCTTTCTGCCCAGGGTCTCTGGCTAATAAGATTGCTTCACTCATCTTAATTTTGTCTGTCCTTATCTGCTCTGATAATTATATCACCTTAAGTATTAATCTGCTGGAGGTGTATGCAACAATTGTCAAAAAATGGATCAGCCTTTCTCAGGTATCACTAGTTGGAAGGAAGGCAAGACCATTAACAGTCCAAGTGCCTTCTAGCCAGATTTTCTAAGTAGATGGGATCTCAGTGCTTCTCTCAACCTTGGGTCCCCAGATGTTTTTGGCCTACAACTCCCAGAAATCCCAGCCAGTTTACCAGCTGTTAGGATTTCTGGGAATTGTAGGCCAACAACATATGGGGACCCCTGGTTGAGAACCACTGGAACGGTCTTCTGTATTCTAGCTGGGTTGTGTGTCTATGTCTGAAGGACAATGTCTAAAGACTACAAATATATTTTGCCTCACAAACCATCACATTCTATAGCAGTGTTTCTCAACCTGGGGGTCAAGACCCCTGGGGGAGGTCGTGAGGGGGTGTCAGAGGGGTCGCCAAAGACCATCAGAAAATATAATATTTTCTGTTGCTCATGCAAGTTCTGTCTGGGAAGTTTAGCCCAATTATATCCTTGGTGGGGTTCACAATGCTCTTTCATTATAAATCCCAGTAACTACAACTCCCAAATACCAAGGTCTATTTTCCCCAATCTCCACCAGTGTTCATATTTGGGCATATTGAGTATTCGTGCCAAGTTTGGTTCAGCTCCATCATTGTTTGAGTCCACAGTGCTCTTTGAATGTGGGTGAACTCCAACTCCCAAATTCAAGGTCAATGCCCACCAAATTCTTCCAGTATTTTCTATTGGTCATGGGGGTCCTGTGTGGAAAGTTTGGTCCAATTCCATCATTGGTGGAGTTCAGAATGCTCTTTGATTGTAGGTCAACTATAAATCCCAGCAGCTACAACTCCCAAATATCAAGATCTATTTCCCCCAAACTCCACCAGTGTTCACATTTGGGCATATTGAGTATTCGTGCCAAGTTTGGTCCAGATCATTGTTTGAGTCCACAGTGCTCTCTTGATGTAGGTGAACTACAACTCCAAAACTCAAGGTCAATGCCCACCAAACCCTTCCAGTATTTTCTGTTGGTCATGGGAGTTCTTTGTGCCAAGTTCAATCCCATCATTGGTGGAGTTCAGAATGCTCTTTGATTGTAGGTGAACTATAAATCCCCCCAACCCCAATAGTATACAAATTTGGGTGTATCAGGTATTTGTGCCAAATTTGGTACAGATACTTGAGTATCAGATAGTTACATTATGATTCATAACAGTTATGAATAGCAACGGAAATAATTTTATGGTTGGGGGTCACCACAATATGAGGAACTGTATTAAGGGGTCATGGCATTAGGGAGGTTGAGAAACACTGTTCTATAATATAATTGGCACCACCTAGTGGTAACTAGATTTTTACAGTGCTGGTGTTTGGATGGAGATGGAGATAATTACAAAATCCAAAGAGATATCATATTAAAGTCTGGATTTACTTCTGTCTCCTATTCATGACTTGATTCTTCCTAGTTTTTGACTTCTCCCAGAAAATATAAAGTGTGGTGAAGCATCAGAGGTGAAATAATTTTGAATGCTCAGATTGACTGTCAATGAAATGGTGGTGATGACATTTATTTTAAGTTGATTATTGTAAAGAGTAGAACCCAATGTTATGACATTGATCCCGCTTTTTGTTTGGTATGCCTGTCTGGGGCCATGTTCACTGCACACTTGTAGCATGACGACTCCACTATACTTTCCATAGGGTTTGTGGTTTGGTGGGGCACTAGAGCTCCTTGGCAGCAAATCCTACATATCTTCCCGAAACTGCAAGTTCCCATAGAATGGAAATACGACTTTTAAAATAGATTCATGGTGCTATGGTTATGTTGCATGAAAAGGCCCATGGATGGCATACCCATTGAGCAAGTTCTACCCCTTTGTCATTGGTGCCACATTGATGTGCCCAACTGGCAAGGCCTGGTGGAAATCTACTATACAAGGGCTGAATGAAAAGTAATGCCTCCACCTTTGTAACTCCTCAACAGATGGCATGTGGTCAGGTACTGGCTTGTTCAGTATACTCTCCTCTACAGTTCCATTTTGGCAGGAAGCCTTAGCATTGAACGGTTGTGTTGTTAATGTACGAAGTATGGAACCCTGCGCAGACGGTCAGTCAATGCAACATAGAATCATAGAATCAAAGAGTTGAAAGAGACCTCATGGGCCATCCAGTCCAACCCCCTGCCAAGAAGCAGGAATATTGCATTCAAATCACCCCTGACAGATGGCCATCCAGCCTCTGTTTAAAAGCTTCCAAAGAAGGAGCCTCCACCACACTCCGGGGCAGAGAGTTCCACTGCTGAACGGCTCTCACAGTCAGGAAGTTCTTCCTCATGTTCAGATGGAATCTCCTTTCTTGTAGTTTGAAGCCATTGTTTCGTGTCCTAGTCTCCAGGGAAGCAGAAAACAAGCTTGCTCCCTCCTCCCTGTGGCTTCCTCTCACATATTTATACATGGCTATCATATCTCCTCTCAGCCTTCTCTTCTTCAGGCTAAACATGCAGAAGGTGTCGCCCCAGAGGAGATTCATCAGAGAATGCAAGCTGTTTCTTGTGATTGCGTTGATGTGAGTACTGTGTGTCATTGGGTGAGTAAGTTTAAAGATGTTGAGGCGGGAACATCTGACTTGCGTGACAAACAAAGAGTTGGACGTCCCTGTGACAGCAACTACGTGTCACAAGCAAAAGGTTGACAGATTGATTCAGGATGATCGTCATATCACTCACAGAGAAATTTCAAGCATAATCGGCATTTCACAAGAAAGTGTGGGTCACATTATAAATTTGCTTGGCTATCAAAGATCTGTGCACGATGGGTTGCGGAAACAGAGTGTCGACTTCTTCTGTAACGGCTTCAGAAAACTTGTTCATCATTGGCAGAAATGTATCCAATTGTCTGGTGATTATGTGGAAAAGTGAATAGTGGTAGTTAAAGAGCACATTCTAAGGATTATTTCTGCATTTGATTTATTAAAATATTCCTATCCAAACCCCAGTAACTAAGGTGGAGGCATTACTTTTCATTCAAACCTCGTATTTGTGCTGACCACAAATAAAATGGATGGTAAAGGAGGTAGAAGCAAATATCCCAATAGTATCTGTAGCATTTCTTTCTGAAAAGAAGTGTACCAGATACAAACTTTAGTTACTTGCTAATTATATCAGGTTGCCCGATGCACACATATGCCCACAAGTGTGTGTTATATTTTCTAAAACCTGTGTTTTACAGCAGTCTACCTCATGTCTGCTGTGGAAGAAGATTTATCTAGCCTACCTTGCTTTATACTGTACTAATAAATAGCTCTGCTGCTTCTTCTGCGACCTCTTACCTTCGTGCCCCAGAGCCCTGAGGTATTTTGTGGTAGGAAAATGTCTTTGAAGCAGAGGGGAAAGGTTCTTTAGATTCAGATGATTTGGGCCTGTCGCCTTTCCTTTGCATTTCTCTGCAGCGATTACTGCACAGGAATGATAAAAGGAGCATCCAGTTTTTCATGTTGTCATGGTGTCTCTGTGTTTGTGGAATAAATTTATTTTTTCTAATAAATATGTGTATGTGTGACCACAGTTTTTGTTTCATATTTTAATAAGCATCTCAAGCAGGGAGCTTTGAGATGGTTGAACAGAAGCTCTCCGAAGCTCTAGGTGCCCTTACTGCCTATTACAGGGAAAACCAGCTGATCCCTAACCCATCTAAAACACACATGTGCTTTTCATCTCAAGAACAGACAAGCATCCCGAGCTCTGAGGATAACCTGGGAAGGAATCCCACTGGAGCATTGCAGCACACCCAAATACCTGGGAGTCACTCTGGACCGTGCTCATACCTACAAGAAGCACTGCCTGAACATCAAGCAAAAAGTGGGTGCTAGAAACAATATCATATGAAAGCTGACTGGCACAACCTGGGGATCACAACCAGATACAGTGAAGACATCTGCCCTTGTGCTATGCTACTCTGCTGCTGAGTATGCATGCCCAGTGTGGAACACGTCTTACCATACTAAAACAGTGGATGTGGCTCTTAACAAGCAAAATGCAAGCTTCTTGGTTAAACGAAAAGTTGCTTAGACAAAGGTTTGGCCCCAAACACACTGCTTAATACCTTTTGCAAAACATGAAGGTGTTTCTTTGGCCTCTGACCTCCTTCTTGTTAGCTATTCTCACACTCCTTCGAACTCTGAATCCCAAACGGTCAGCACAATCTAAGGTTCCCGTTTCGTCAAGGTCTGTCTTTCATTAGTGTTATCCATTTTGCCTTCCTGCTCATTATCAGACAGAACTGTCCTCCTTTTCAGAGTCAATTTGCACCTGCACCTGGCTAGTTTCAGTATCAACAAACTCATTTCTTGCTGTGTTAAACTGAATTTCCACACCCTGTTCCTCATTGACTATAACAGGGACATTTTGAACCAGATTGTCAACCTGAATCCCATCATCCTCATCAGAGGCACTCTGTGGTTCCTGCTGAGTCACAACAGGAGAGAGAATTTTTAACAATTACTTCCCGTATTAAGAATATAACTTTATATACTACATCAAGGTTATACTCTTGCTGTCAAATGATGTAGTTCTCACTAGTGTTAAGTTGCTTGTAACTGAACCTGGCCTTATGGAATAGCCTTCAGTCACATTTTCTTAATCTGTGAAAGCAATGGTGATCTACAAAATGGAGCACATTTGGGCATTTGTTTGCTGATGTCTGTTAGGAAACATATACTTTACTACAATATTTCTATCTCATTCTGAAGGGGACTCAGAGCGGTTTAAGGAACATGGTGGGTTTTCCATGGGAAACGAGGCCTGCCCTTGGGAGATCAACAGGCAGAGTGTCACGGGATGCTGGTTGTGAAGTGATTTATGGTTTCCAAATCACGACCTCCCTGAACCGCTGCAATCTTCTCAATTAAGCTTATCTATAATATCTCAATACACAATACACTATATTAACTCAATATAGCTTAATACTTATCTATAATGTATAGTTTTTGCAATGGTTTTCCCAGAGCTAGCTGCCTAGCCATCAGCACGTCAGAAGTCTTTCCTCAAACTGAAAAGGCAGGGGAGATTCCAAAATGGAGATCTCTTCCCTGGGAGAAAAGGCGGTCCCTGGACCCAAAAAAAAAAACCTTTCTAAACCAATAGCTGCAAAGGAGGCCTGCAGACTCTAATACTATTAACCTTTAGGGCTCTTGCAAAGCTGCAGCAGCCCTGAGAGAAAATGCAAGAAAAAGCAACCTCAAGCAACTATAAAGTAAGGCAAATCAGGCTCCTGGGAGACAGAACAGTTCTTCATTTTAATTATTGTATTATTTTTAGTGTTTTTTTGCACTACAAATAAGATATTGGAGTGTGCATAGGAATTCATTCATGTTTTTTTTTTCATATTATAATCCGACCCTCCAACAGTTTGAGGGACTGTGACCAAAGTTTGAGGACCCTTGATGTAGGTATATGCATGCAGTGGAGCCTTCAGTCAACCGTACCCTTCTGTGATTGAAACAGAACAAGCCAGGCATTGCTTTGACATTGCAGACAGTTGGGCCAAATATTGTTTTGCTGGGCAACTAGTGCAGAAGTTATGGCCTGCAAAGCTTTTCTTTGTGAGGTCATGAGCAGGATTTTCTAAAGAAGGTGGCAAAAACTTGTCTCGCCTCACCCAGTGCGCCTCCTTCCCTGAACACCTCCCCCCACCCCCAGATCCACTGTTCCCATTTTTCTTGTCCTTTTATCCTTGTTACAAATCATTAAAGAAAATGGTTGTTTTTCAAAGCTGAAACTGGGGCCATCTGCTCCCCTGCTACTAGCTAAATCCTCCTGTAACCAATTCATTGGGATTACACTGACCTCCTCTAATCCCAGCCCTTCCCCCGCTGCAGGGGATTTAAAAGGATTACAGACCGCTGATAATAAACTTTATTAAGGGGGGTGGTGGGTGTCAATCCGATTTGCAGCCTTTTCCCCCTTACATCTTCACTTTGCTGGTTGGAAGGAGGTGGGGGAGAGAGACCCAGATGTACCAGGGCAGAAAGGGAGGGCCCGGCTGGCCCTCGATGGAGGGCTCTGTTTTGATGCATTTCAGCAATTGACAGCTACAAAAGAGAAGGAAGACATTAACAGGGCTCGGGATATTCTCCCTCCCCATTCCTTACCAATACATTCATCCTGGAGTGAGGCACAGAAATGATCAAGGGAATTACAATTATTCCTCAAATCTACATTTCATGTTAATTAATTTGTCTTTCTTCTTTGGTTCCTTTAGTCATCAGCAAAATCCTCCTGATCTCCCCATACAAACATACCTTAGTTTTCTCTGCGTTGTGCTGCAGGAGGGTGAGGAAAAGTACCAATATGCTCTTTCTGCAGACTGGAACAAGATATGAAAATATCTAACAAGATAGATCAGTGTTTCTCAACCTGGGGGTCGGGACCCCTGGAGGGGTTGCAAGGGGGTGTCAGAGGGTCTCCAAAGACCACCAGAAAACACAGTATTTTCTGTTGGTCGTGGGGTTTCTGTGTGGGTAGTTTGGCTCAATTCTGTCGTTGGTGGGGTTCGGAATGCTCTTTGATTGTAGGTGAACTATACATCCCAGCAAATACAACTCCCAAATTTTCCCCAAACTCCTCCAGTGTTCACATTTGGGTATATTGAGTATGCGTGCCAAGTTTGGTCCAGATCCATCATTGTTTTGAGTCCACTGTGCTCTCTGGATGTAGGTGAACTACAACTCCAAAACTCAAGGTCAATGCCCACCAAACCCTTCCAGCATTTTCTCTTCATCATGGGAGTTCTGTGTTCCAAGTTTGGTCCAGTTCCATCATTGGTGGAGTTCAGAATGCTCTTTGATTGTAGGGGGACTATAAATCCCAGCAACTACAACTCCCAAATGTCAACGTCTATTTCCCCCAAACTCTGCCACTGTTCACATTTGGGCATATTGATTATTCGTACCAAGTTTGGTCCAGATCCATAGTTGTTTGAGTCCACAGAGCTCAATGCCCACCATACCCTTCCAGTATTTTCCGTTGGTCATGGGAGATCTGTGTGCCAAGTTTGGTTCAATTCCATCGTTGGTGGAGTTCACAATGCTACAAAATCAACTACAACTAAATGACAAAATCAGAATTGGGTATTGTTTGAGTCTATGGTTGTAGGTGAACTACAACTTCAAAACTCAAGGTCAATGCCCACCAAATCCTTCCTGTTTTTTCTGTTAATCGTTGAAGTTCTGTGTGCCAAGTTTGGTTCAGTTCCATCATTGGTGGAGTGCAGAATGCTGTTTGATTGTAGATTAACTATAAATCCCAGCAACTACAACTCACAAATGACAAAATCAATCCCCCCGCCAACCCCACCAGTATTCAAACTTGGTTGAATTGGGTATTTGTGCCAAATTTGGTCCAGTGAATGAAAATACATCCTCCATATCAGATATCTGCATTATGAACAGTAGCAAAATTACAGTTATGAAGTAGCAATGAAAATGATTTTATGGTTGGGGGTCACCACAACATGAGAAACTGTATTACGGGGTCGCGGCATTAGGAAGGTTGAGAAACACTGATCTAGATGGAGGATAAGGAGGAAAGGAGAAAGCAGGGCTTAAACTGGAAGGAGAGCTTTGTTCTGGACCTGATTTCAGAGGCATATTTGAGTCTGCCACTTGTCAATCTGGGATTAGGAGACAGGACTTCTAAACAGCTTCCAGTCCCAACATTTCTAATTTTTTTTTAGAACTGATCACTGCAAATAATACTTTTGGACAAAGTGTTGCAAATAAAGGGGAATACGTGAATATTGTACAAGGTTCTCATCAAAAATGTGTGGCTCACATAGTCTGGATAGAAAGGGGGCATTTCAGGTTGTCATTAGGATCAAATTCTGTCTAGACAACAGGAAATAAATATAACCGTAGTGCTATACAAGCATAAACCCTGATCCAGCAACAGTAATGACCGGGGGAGGGAAGAATTAGGCCTCCTTCTTGTCTTTGGAGGAAAGAATCTGTTCTACATGACATTCAATTTCCATTTTCTTATTTGTGCAAAACCTGGAAACAGAGCTCAGTCATTGCACTAAATAACAGGCTGTTCAAACACTATACCGAATTATACGCTGAAATATGTTTAAACAGTCTTTGCAAGCTCTACAAATAAAGCAAATTGAGCAAGAACTCTACCGTAGTATTTCTGCCACACTAAATAACATCCCAGAGCACTAAATCACATTTAGCCCAAATTCACACAAAGCACTCACACATTCACACAAAGCACTAAATCACATTTAGCCCAAAGTTTTGGTATGCACAGGAGAGTGTAGGACACTGTCAAGAATGGCACAGCATGGCAATAACAGCCAAAATAGATATAAAAAAAAATAAGAAACGGCTGCTGGACGAAGTACTTTGGTACACCTTAGATCAGCATTACTCAAACTGGGGGTTGGGACTCCTTGGGGGGTCTCACAAGGGGGTGACAGAGGGATCCCCAAAGACTATCAGAAAACAGTATTTTCTGTTGGTCATGGGGGTTCTGTGTGGGAAGTTTGACCCAATTCTATCATTGGTGGGGTTCGGAATGCTCCTTGATTGTAGGTGAACTATACATCCCAGCAACTACAACTATCAAAGGACAAGGTCTATTTTCCCCAAACTCCACCAGTGTTCACATTTGGGCATATTGTGTATTCGTGCCACGTTTGGCCCAGATTCATCATGGTTTGAGACCACAGTGCTCTCTGGATGTGGGCGAACTACAACTCCAAAACTCAAGGTCAATGCCCACCAAACCCTTCCAGTATTTTCGCTTGATCATGGGAGCTCTGTGTTCCAAGTTTGGTCTAATTCCATCATTGGTGGAGTTCAGAATGCTCTGATTGTAGGTGAGCTATACATCCCAGCAACTACAACTCCAAAAGGACAAGGTCTATTTCTCCCAAACTCCACCAGTGTTCATATTTGGGCATATTGAGTATTTGTCCCAAGTTTGGTCCAGATCCATCATGGTTTGTCCACTGTGCTCTCTGGATGTAGGTGAACTACAACTCCAAAACTTAAGGTCAGTGCCCACCAAACCCTTCCAGTATTTTCTGTTGGTCATGGGAGTTCTGTGTACCAAGTTTGGTCCAATTCCATCATTGGTGGAGTTCAGAATGCTCTTTGATTATAGGTGAACTTTAAAACCCAGCAACTACAACTCCCAAATGTCAAATCTGTTTTCCCCAAACTCCACCAATGTTCACATTTGGGTATAGTGAGTATTCATGCCATGTTTGGCTCAGATCCATCATGGTTTGAGTCCACAGTGCTCTCTGGATGTAGGTGAACTACAACTCCCAAATTCAAGGTCAGTACCCACCAAACCCTTCCAGTATTTTCTGTCGGTAATGGGAGTTCTGTGTCCAAAGTTTGGTCCAGTTCCATCATTGGTGGAGTTCAGAATGCTCTTTGATTGTAGGTGAACTATAAATCCCAGCAACCACAACTAAATGACAAAATCAATTCCCTGTACCCCAATTTGGGTGTATTAGGTATTTGTACCAGATTTGATCCAGTGAGTGAAAATACATCCTGCATATCAGATATTTACATAACAATTCATAGCAGTGGCAAATGACAGTTTTGAAGTAGCGATGAAAACAATGTTATGGTTGGGGGTCACCACAACATGTGGAACTGTGTTAAGGGGTCGAGGCATAGGGAAGGTTGAGAACCACTGCCTTAGATCAGGGGTCCTCAAACTTTTTAAACAGAGGGCCAGACCACAGTCCCTCAAACTGTTGGAGGGCTGGATTATAATTTGAAAGAAAAAAACATGAATGAATTCCTATGCACACCGCACATATCTTATTTGTAGTGCAAAAAAACCCCAGACACTTAAAAATAATACAATAATTAAAATAAAGTACAATTTTAACAAATATAAACTTATTAGTATATCAATGGGAAGTGTTGGCCTGCTTTTGGCTGAAGAGATAGGGTTGTTGTTGTTGTTGTTGTTTTGTGCTTTCAAGTCGTTTCAGACTTACGTTAACCCTGAGCCAGGGCCAGGTAAATGACCTTGGAGGGCCGTATCCGGTCCTCGGGCCTTAGTTTGAGGACCGCTGATATAGACAATACCCAAGGCTCTGCTCATAGAATCATAGAATGATAGAGTTGGAAGAGAACTCATGGGCCATCCAGTCCAACCCCTTGCCAAGAAGCAGGAATATTGCATTCAAAGCACCCTCGACAGATGGCCATCCGACCTCTGTTCAAAAGCTTCCAAAGAAGGAGCCTCCACCACACTCCAGGGCAGAGAGTTCCACTGCTGAACGGCTCTCACAGTCAGGAAGTTCTTCCTCATGTTCAGATGGAATCTCCTTTTGATGCCCTAGTCTCCAGGGCAGCAGAAAACAAGCTTGCTCCCTCCTCCCTGTGACTTCCTCTCTCAACCCGGAAATAGGTAGAAATTCTTTTTGCTGAAGATGTTGTTGAATATGGTGACTAATTCAGTAATATTTGAAGGAGTAGAAATGGACATGAAACTGATCCTGTGCCCTTCCATCATGGCCAGAGATGACTATATATAACTATAAAGTGGATGATGAAAACACTGAAATAAAAATTTCCATACTTTGACTCAGCCATTAATCAAAATGGAGACTGCAGTCAAGAAAACAGAAGAAGACTTGGATTTGGAAGGGCAGCTATGAAGGAAATAGGCAAGATTCCGAAATGAAAAGATAGATAACTGGATATCAAAGGCAGGATCATTCATTCCAATTTCTATGTATGGTTGCCTAAACTGGACACAGAAGAAAGCTGTCTGGAAAAGAACAATTTCATTTGAAATGTGAGGAGCAGGCATGTAGCGGGGGGGGGGGGGGGGGGCTTGAGGGGCTTCAGCCCCCCCTCCGAAATTCTCATGGTGGTTCGCGAAAAGGCCTTACTAGTGCATTATTTAAACTGTTATGTTTATTCATATCATGATCTGATCACCATACTCAATATATCCCATATGCATGGGGGTATTGGGGTAATGATACAAAAGGTTTGCTAGGCTAGACCCTCTTTCACTCAGACTCAGCCCCCCCCCAAAAACTCAGCCCCCCCGAACCCCCCCCCTGAAAAAAAATCACACACACACCCCCTGAAACGAAATCCTGGCTACGGACCTGGTGAGGAGCCTCCAGTGGTGCAGTGGGTTAAACCCCCCTTTTTTTGTCGTGTCAGGAGCGACTTGAGAAACTGCAAGTCACTTCTGGTGTGAGAGAATTGGCCATCTGCAAGGACGTTGCCCAGGGGACGCCCGGATGATTTGATGTTTTTATCATCCTTGTGGGAGGCTTCTCTCATGTCCCCGCATGAGGAGCTGGAGCTGATAGAGGGAGCTCATCCGCCTCTCCCCGGATTCGAACCTGCGACCTGTCGGTCTTCAGTCCTGCCAGCACAGGGGTTTAACCCACTGTGCCACTGGGGGCTCCGTTTTCGAACTGCTAGGTTGACAGGATTGAAGACTGACAGGTTGCAGGTTCGAATCCGGGGAAAGCTCGGATGAGCTCCCTCTATCAGCTCCAACTCCTCGTGCGGGGACATGAGAAAAGCCTCCCACAAGGATGGTAAAAACATCAAAACATCCGGGCGTCCCCTGGGCAACGTCCTTGCAGACGGCCAATTCTCTCACACCAGAAGCAACTTGCAGCTTCTCGCTCCTGACATGACAAAAAAAAAATGAAATGTGCTAGAGAGGAAAGTTATACACACACGAACTATCAAAAAGAACAATAAAAGAGTCTTAGAATAAATCAGGTCTGGAGCCAAAATGACTCAATTGTATTTTATATATCATGATATGGCATGACTCATTGGAAAAGATGTTAATTCTTAGTAAAGTTGAAAACAGTGGGAAAAGAGGAAAGCTCCATTTCAGAAATGTGAGACGGAGGAACCCTCAGTCAAGGAAGACACAATCCTGAGTTTGATGGACTTCAGCAGAACTATTGATAACAGGCTCATTTGGAAAGCTCTTATTCATTGTGTCATGATATGACAAAGTCAATTTGATGCCAGTGAAGTGTCCCTCTATGATATCTTGGATGGTTCTGTATTAAACACTAGCTATCCTCTGCCAAGTGTTGCTGTGGCCCAGTCTGTGTATATGTGCTTTGTGTGTGTGTATATGCATATATGTGTGTGTTTGTATATAAGTGTACATATGTGTGTTTGTGTATATATGTGGTTCTGTGGATGCGTTGTAATGTATTTTTTGTTTTTTGGCTTTTTAAGTCCCTTCTGTTGTGTTTTTGGTGGTGTTATGAGTGATGGTCACTCATTGACCTGATACGTGTATTGTGTCTAAATTTGGTGTCAATTCGCCCAGTGGTTTTAGAGTTATGCGAATCCCACAAACTAACATTAAATTTTAATTATATATATATTCACATAGATCTAAGGCCCCTTCCACACAGATGAATAAAATGGCAACAGTCTTGGACAGCAATGGCTCCCAAAGTGACTCATTTAAAGTGGAATCAGGTGTCAAACAGGGATGTGTTATTGCCCCAACTTTGTTTTCCATCTTCGTCGCTATACTTCATCTTGTTGATGGGAAGCTTCCCACCGGAGTGGAAGTCATCTATCGGACAGATGGCAAGCTATTTAACCTCAGCAGACTGAAAGCCAAAACGAAGGTTACAACAATATCTGATGTATGCTGATGACAACGTTGTCTGTGCACACTCAAAAGACCTGCAAGCCACTCTAAACACCTTCAAAGAAGCATAGGAGAAGCTCGACCTGTCATTGAACATCGCGAAAACCAAGGTGCTCTTCTAGCAGTCACCAGCCAATTCCTCTCCAATGCCAGAAATACAGCTTAATGGTGTAACATTAGAAAATGTTGACCATTTCCGCTACCTTGACAGCCACATCTCCACAAAAGGCAACATTAACACTAAAACACAACACTGCCTGAGCTCTGCGAATGCAGCATTTTTCCCTAATGAAGCACAGAGTGTTTGAGGACCAGGACTTCCGTAAAGATACCAAGGTACTTGTTGATAAAGCCATTGTCCTCCCAACCTTGCTATACGCCTGCAAGATCTGGACTGTCTACAGATGTCACATGCAAGTCCTAGAACGATTCCATCAGTTTTGCCTCTGAAAAATCCTGCCAATCTCTTGGGGAGACAAACGGACAAATGTCCGCATGCTGGAAGAAGCAAAGACAACCAGCATTGAAGCGATGGTCCCCCGCCATCAACTCCGCTGAACCGACCACATTGTCTGGATGCCCGACCACCATCTCCCAAAGCAGTTGCTCTACTCCGAACTCAAGAATGGAAAACTGAATGTTGGAGGTCAGGAAAAGAGATTTAAAGATGGGCTCAAAGCCAACCTTTAAAACTGTGGCATAGACACTGAGAACTGGGAAGCCCTGGCCCTTGAGTGCTCCAGTTGGAGGTCAGCTGTGACCAGCAGTGCTGTAGAATTTAAAGCGGCATGAATGGAGGGCAAAAGAGAGAAACGTGACAAGAGGAAGACGCATCAAGCCAACCCTGACCGGGATTGCCTTCCACCTGGAAACCAATGCCCTCACTGTGGGAGAAGATGCAGGTCAAGAATAGGGTTCCACAGTCACCTACGGACCCACTTGGACAACAAGGGATCACCTAAGTAAGTAAGTAAGTATACTTTTCATTAAGTGTCTTCTATCCTCAAGTTGAACTTATTTGGAGACAGCCTAGATCTGCAGCTGACAGATGAATAAGCTTTGAAAGCTAGCACAATGCATCTGCACCTTCGGGTTGGCCTAATAAAGGTATAACCACAATGTGTACTTTGGATTTTGTTTCAAAGCCAACACAGGCAGTCCTGCATTAAAAGAATAATAGCTGTTGCTTGCACAAACAATCAACCACACCAATTTGTCCTTATTGCTGATTGTTAGGTCGTGGTGTGTTGCACTCTTTGTCCCTTTCTAGGTAACTGGTTCTTATTCTGAGAGAATTATTAGGATGATCAAAATTGTGTAGATGGCAGGAAAAAGAGCTTTGGCCAGGCTATATTTGTGCCAACAAGAAAGAGCGTATTGATGGAAGACTGTTGGAAACCTATTCCTGAAATCTTGCACTAGCAGGAAGGAGCTGAGACACTGATTTTCCTTGCCCAGATCTGTTGGCATTGTCTTTGTGTCTGGGTCTCTTTCCCCCTCCTCTTTACCTTTTCCTCTAATGCATGGCTTGTTACTTGGGATAATTAGCAGAATGCTGCCTTTTTCAGCTCATTTGGTCCTTGTTTGTGTGAAACTAAGTCCAGCTTACATAAGGTGATTTGAATGACTATTTGGACAGGGGGCTGGGGTAGAAGATACTTTTTCATCATTCTGATTAGATTGTTATGAGTTGAGAATTATTTTCTATTTGTTATGTTATTTCTATGATATGTGGCATGCTATGTCATGAAGTAACCTACAAAGCTCATCTTTCTCATTGAACAATGGCAACAAGGTCCCCCATGACCTTCTGGCAAACAAACTAGTCCAATGTGGGCTAGGTAAAACTACGGTTAGGTGGATCTGTAATTGGTTAAGTGGACGAAACCAGAGGATGCTCACCAATGCTTCCTTTTCATCCTGGAAAGAACTGATGAGCGATGTGCCATAAGTAAGGTTCCGTCCTGGTCCTGGTCCTGTTCAACATCTTTATTAATGACTTAGATCAGGGATCCACAAATTTTTTAAACAGAGGGCCAGGTCACAGTCCCTCAAACTATGGGAGTGCCGGATTATAATTTGAAAAAAGCATGAATAAATTCCTATGCACACTGCACATATCTTATTTGTAGTGTAAAAAACCCACACACACTTAAAAACAATACAATAATTAAAATGAAGAACAATTTTAACAAATATAAACTTACTAGTTTTTCAATGGGAAGTGTGGGCCTGCTTTTGGCTGATGAGATAGGATTGTTGTAGTTGTTATTGTGGTGTGCTTTCAAGTCATTTCAGACTCAGGTTGACCCTGAGCGAGGGCCGGGTAACTGACCTTGGAGGGACATATCTGGCCCCCGGGCCATAGTTTGAGGACCCCTGATCTAGACACTAGACTCCTATTGATGCAGGCCAAAATCCCATTGGCTTTTTTGCCACCGCATCACATTGTTGGCTCATGTTTAACTTGTTGTCCACAAGGACTCCAAGATCTTTTTGACACGTACTGCCCTTAAGCCACGTGTCCCCCATTCTATATATTTGCATTTCATTTTTTCTGCCTAAGTGGAGTATCTTGCATTTGTCACTGTTGAACTTCATTTTGTTAGTTTTGGCCAATCATCTCTCTAATCTGTCAAGATCGTTTTGAATTCTGCTCCTGTCTTCTGGAGTATTGGCTATCCCTCCCAATTTGGTGTCGTCTGCAAACTTGATGATCCTGCCTTCTAACCCTTCATCTAAGTCAGGGGTCCTCAAACTAAGGCCCGCGGGCCGGATGTGGCCCTCCAAGGTCATTTACCCCCGCATGAGGAGCGGGAGCTGATAGAGGGAGCTCATCCATGCTCTCCCCGGATTCTCATCAGCTAAAAGCAGCCCACACTTCCCATTGAAATACTAATAAGTTTATATTTGTTAAAATTGTTCTTCATTTTAATTATTGTATTGTTTTAAAGTGTTTTGTACTACAAATAAATTATGTGCAGTGTGCATAGGGATTCATTCAAGTCTTTTTCCAATTATAATTCAGCTCTCCAACAGTTTGAGGGACTTTGACCTGGTCCTCTGTTTAATAAGTTCTAAGGATTATTTCTACATTTGATTTATTAAAATATTCCCATCCAAACCCGAGTAATGAAGGTGGAGGCATTACTTTTCATTCAACCCTTGTATATCTTTGCACCAGGAAAAGATAGATGATACTGTACTTTCCTGATGAGGAAAGGCCGACTTGCTTAATGTCTGTTTTGGTGAGAATAATGGGTAAACATACCCTTTAGATCGCATCCACAAACACACATATGCCCAATCGGGAAAGTAAGGAGGAGATAGGAGTCTGCTGCTTTGGCAACCAGAACTCTTTCCTATGTTAACTGCTCACACATATAACGATATGTGATGGGGTGCAACCCAATCTTTGGGGCAATTCCTGCTGTGCAATTGGTCGTTTGATAGACTGTGCCCCCCTCACCTTCGAGCTGATAAATAGGGCACACTCATGCATGCGTGGGTGAGTATATTCCTCCTTATCATTAGCAAGGCTGCCACTGCTGCCTTTCATTGTGATTTCCCCTGGGCACATGTTAGCAAAAGTAATAATAAATCAAAGGTTTTATGTGCCCACCCACACTTCCTCATTTCAGGAAGCTGGACTCCCCCGTAATCCCGTTCTCCTTCAAATGAAATGGGGCAAGAGGGATTGCCTCAATGTTTGGAAGCATCCTCAAATTTTAGCTCTTTCCTTGCACTATGTTTACATTTTTAGTCCTACATAATTTTCACAGCTCCTTTACAGAAAATGCAATAAATAATATGATGGCTTTATAATTCAAGGAATCCAAATGCAGAGGTTCCTTTCTCCTTCTTTTTATACATTTTCCCTTTTCAATTATGTTGCATCAGACTTCTCTTGGAAAGAAAAGGAAGTCTTGGTGCTATACCGTCCTCTGCTTTTCTGTTGAAAGTGTTCTTTCTTATGTCTCAATTTTCATACAATTTTTCACATCGGCTCTCAGCGTTCCTCCCTCCCTGCCTCTAGCTTGCTCTGAAGATAAAGCACAACACAAGATTATCTGTCATAGTTAGCATGATCCATTGGCCTGAGCTAGAAATGTTCCCTTGGCATCCTCAAGATCAAATCGTTCTCACTATTTGCCAGCTTAAAGATAAAAAGATATGTGGGGGAGGGTGGGGGGTATAATGCAGATAGTGGTAATTGTGTATCTGTGACTTCTTGGCAATTCTCTTAGGGAAAGTGAGCAGATTACGCCTGGTTGTTGTTGTGGTGGTGTGCCTTCAAGCCTTTTCTGACTTATGGTGACTCTAAGGCTCCCGGAAGCCTTAGAGCTCCAAGAAAAATGCAGGGAACAAAATCAACCTCTGTACATGGCATTCATTGACCTTGCATAGGCATTTGACACAGTGAATCGCAGTGCTCTCTGGACCATCCTCCAAAAAATCCTAACAAAATTGTGAACATCCTGTGGCTCCTCCATGATGACATGATGGCAACAGTCTTGGACAGCAATGGCTCCCAAAGTGACCCATTTAAGGTGGAATCAGGTGCCAAACAGGGATGTGTTATTGCCCCAATCTTATTTTCCATCTTCATCGCTATGATATTTTACATTGTCGATAGGAAGCTTCCCACTCATCTATCAGACAGATGGCAAGCTATTTAACCTCAGCAGACTGAAAACCAAAACCAAGGTTACAACAATATCTGTTATACAACTCTAATATGCTGATGACAACGTCATCTGTGCACATTCAGAAGAAGACCTACAAGCCATTCTAAACACCTTCGCAGAAGCATATGAGAAACTCGGCCTGTCATTGAACATTGAGAAAACCAAAGTCCTCTTCCAGCAGTCACTAGCCAATCCCTCTCCAATGCCAGAAATACAGCTTAATGGTGTAACATTAGAAAATGTTGACCATTTCCACTACCTTGGCAGCCACCTCTCCACCAAAGTCAACATTGACACTGAAATACAACACTGCCTGAGCTCTGCAAGTGCAGCATTTTTCCGAATGAAGCAGAGAGTGTTTGAGGACCGGGACATCCGTAGGGATACCAAGGAGCTTGTTTATAAAGCTATTGTCCTCCCAACCCTGCTATATGCCTGCGAGATGTGGACTATCTACAGATGTCACATGCAAGTCCTAGAACGATTCCATCAGTTTTGCCTCTGAAAAATCCTGCCAATCTCTTGGGGAGACAAACGGACAAATGTCCGCATGCTGGAAGAAGCAAAGACAACCAGCATTGAAGCGATGGTCCCCCGCCATCAACTCCGCTGAACCGACCACATTGTCTGGATGCCCGACCACCATCTCCCAAAGCAGTTGCTCTCTGAACTTAAGAATGGAAAATGGAATGTTGGAGGTCAGGAAAAGAGATTTAAAGATGGGCTCAAAGCCAACCTTAAAAACTCTGGCATAGACACTGAGAATGGGGAAGCCCTGGCCCTTGAGTGCTCCAGATGGAGGTCAGCTGTGATCAGCAGTGCTGTAGAATTTGAAGAGGTACGAATGGAGGGCAAATGAGAGAAATGTGCCAAGAGGAAGGCACATCAAGCCAACCCCAACCGGGACTGCCTTCCACCTGGAAACCAATGCCCTCCCTGTGCGATCATGCAGATCAATAATAGGGCTCCACAGTCACCTACAGACCCATTGCCAGTACACCAATCTTGGAAGGCAATCCTACTCGGACAACGAGGAATCACCTAAGTAAGTAAGTAGGTAAGTAAGTAAGCTAAGGCTGAGAGTATATAACCCAAGTGAATAGGGAATTAAACCCTATTACTCTATTACGAGGATTTAAAAACCTACGGCCGTGCCAAATGTAATAGTTAAAATTTGAAAAAATAAACGCTGAGCAATAACAGAGGTAGGATGTATCTGGTAGGAGGGTTTTAAAAGAAATGAAGGGAGAGCAATCCAACGAGTAGTTAAAGTGCTTCTGAGGACATTTTGCTGGGGATTGTTTACTTATTTCCTTATTTCCATCCTCCCCTCAATTACATATTTTCTTGTCCTACCTCACCCAGGGTTTTATCATTTTACCTCGTCCATTCAGCCCACTCTTTCTGTTCGATTTTATATTGCGTTAACTTGCTTTATTTATTTTATTTTGCTACTGTACGTATTTTATTTTGATGTAATGTTGTTGTCTGCATCCTGTATTTTATTTTGCTGTATTGTACTTTGGGGCTTGGCCTTATGTTAGCCGCCATGAGTCCCCTTTAAAGAGATGGTGGCGGGGTATAAATAAAGTTTATTATTATTATATTATTATCCCACTCCCTCCCAGAACACAGCAAGAGCTAACTTTTCTCCCCAGTCCGCATAACAAACTTGCCATATGATTTCTCTCTATTTTTCTGTCTCGCTGCTCCAGTAATGGAATGGTGCTATTATTTGCCTGTTCTCTTCTTGGAGCTGCTTTCAAATAATGTGTGGCACACATTTTGCCTTCCTCTCCGCCACTTTCTCCTTTCACCCCCAATTCGCATCTCCTCCTCAA
>NW_026847438.1:125992142-125998463 GCF_025583915.1 Anolis sagrei ordinatus
CTTAACTGGCCCAGGTTGCACATGCCAGTTAAACAACTTTGCTGCCCATAATTATTACAACCCTAGACTGTTGCCTTGAATGTGAAGAATTAAAGGTGCTGAAAATACTTGCCTAAAAGGGGATGAGAGGAACAGGGACAACAGCCAGGTTTAGCTATCAAGCTTAGTAATACACTGAGTGCCAGAATGCAGAGACTTAGCCAAACGAGGTAGATGCAGATGTCGGCAAAGGCCAGGGAAAGAGAGTCCCGTAAGTGGACTTTCAGTAATCCTGTTTGGTGCACTCCCAATCCTCTGGAACACCTGGTCTATGTGGGTGGTCACACAGATAACCACACAAGTCTCAGCAGATCTCGTCACATGGGTAGCTTTTCTTCCTTAGCACTGTTTGTGCAAATTGTAGCAAGGCAGCGTGTACAATGTTCTGCTCCCAAAGATGAATTAAAATGTTGTTGCCATTGTTATCATATGCCGAACAAAATACCGGCAAGATCAAGAATGGTTCTTTGACTTGCTGGCACATCTTATTTCCTAACCCCTATTTTAAAGCTGCACTTGTTGTGGCTCTTCAAATAATTTACAACCTGGGACAAACTTACAACCTGGCAAACCATCCAAAATCATAGATCTACAGACTACTACTGTCCATCTTCATGTTGGGATTCTGATGTTGTGTCTGAGCTTATGGGTGCATCCAGGCTGATCAACAAGTTCCAGATTTTGTCCCTGCTCTTTTTGAATATTTTTTTTCCGTGTCAGAGCGACTTGAGAAACTGCAAGTCGCTTCTGGTGTGAGAGAATTGGCCGTCTGCAAGGACGTTGCCCAGGGGATGCCCAGATGTTCTTGATGTTTTGCCCATCCTTGTGGGAGGCTTCTCTCAGGTCCCCGCACGGGGAGGTGGAGCTGACAGAGGGAGCTCATCTGTGCTCTCCCAAGATTCGAACCTCCGACCTGTCGGTCTTCAGTCCTGCTGGCAAAAGGGTTTAACCCACCACCAGGGGCTCCTTTATGAATAATATCAAATAAATCAACCTGGTGAGCTGATATAAAATCTCTCTGGTTGTTATAAGATCTGACACAGAATATTCTAGGATTAACCAAGTGTGTATGGATCTCCCAAATAAAATAAGAAAGAACATAAACAAAACCATGTAATTTCTGGTCTTTTTAATCAGTTTGGATGCACAGTATGTTGATGAAAAGATAATAGTCCTCCTGGAAATAATTATTTTTAAAATAAAAATTACGCATTAATATTCTGAAAATCCATTGAGTGTGCAAAGAAAGATACTTAGTTTTAAGAACCCATAAAAATATTTGTAATGGGTGCAGCATTGCCAGTAGTAGCCTTTTGAAAAATGTTCCAGAGAACGATCAGCAATAACTAAAAACTTTGAATAAGAACACGTAGTAAAACTTAAGAACTGCAGTCTGCATTGTTCATTCATTCTGTCATTTCCGATTCTTCGTGACCTCATGGACCAGCCCACGCCAGAGCTCCCTGTCAGCCGTCACCACCCCCAGCTCCTTCAAGGTCAATCCAGTCACTTCAAGGATACCATCCATCCATCTTGCCCTTGGTCAGCCACTCTTCTTTTTTCCTTCCATTTTCCCCAGCATTATACTCTTCTCTAAGCTTTCCTTTCTTCTTATGATGTGGCCAAAGTACTTCATCTTGGCATCTCCTATCCTTCCCTCCAATGAGCAGTCAGGCTTTATTTCCTGAAGTATGGACTGGTTGGACCTTCTCGGTCCAAGGCACTCTCAGAACTTTCCTCCAACACCACAGTTCAAAAGCATCTATCTTCCTTCGCTCAGCCTTCCCTATGGTTCAGCTCTCACATCGGTAGGTGACTATGGGGAATACCATTTCTTTGACTATGCGGATCTTGGTTGCCAGTGTGATGTCTCTACTCTTCACTACTTTATTGAGATTGAACATTGTTCTCCTCCCAAGAAGTAAGCGTCTCCTCATTTCCTGGCTGCAGTCTGTGTCTGCAGTGATCTTTGCACCTAAAAATACAAAGTCTGTCATAGCCTCCACGTTTTCTCCCTCTATTTCCCAGTTGTCAATCATTCTTGTTGCCATAATCTTGATTTTTTTATGTTTAGCTGCAACCCAGCTTTTGCGCTTTCTTCTTTCACCTTGATTAGAAGGCTCCTCAGCTCCTCCTCACTTTCGGCCATCAAAATGGTATCATCTGCAAATCTAAGGTTGTCAATGTTTCCTCCAGCAATTTTCACCGCAGCCTTGCATTTGTCAAGCCCCGCACATCGCATGATGTGTTCTGCATACAAGTTGAATAGTTTGGGGGAGAGTATACAACCCTGCCGTATGCCTTTCCCAATCTTGAACCAGTCTGTTGTTCCATGGTCAGTTCTTACTGTTGCTACTTGGTTCTTATACAGATTTCTCAGGAGAGAGACAAGGTGATTTGGTATCCCAATACCACCAAGAACTTGCCACAACTTATTATGATCCACACAGTCAAAGGCTTTAGAATAGTCAATAAAACAGAAATAGATGTTTTTCTGAAACTCCCTGCCTTTCTCCATTATCCAGCAGATATTGGCAATTTGGTCTCTCGTTCCTCTGCCTTTTCTAAACCCAGCTTGTACATCTGGCAACTCTCTCTCCATGTATTGCTGGAGTCTTCCTTGCAGGATCTTGAGCATTACCTTACTGGCATGAGAAATAAGGGCCACTATATGAAAGTTTGAGCAGTCTTTAGCATTTCCCTTTTTTGGTATGGGGATATAAGTTGATTTTTTCCAGTCTGATGGCCATTCTTGTGTTTTCCATATTTGCTGGATATGGCATGCATCACCTTGACAGCATCATCTTTCAAGATTTTAAACAGTTCAGCTAGGATCCCGTTGTCTCCTGCTGCCTTGTTGTTAGCAATGCTTCTTAAGGCCCAATTCAACCTCACTCCTCAGGATGTCTGGTTCTAATTCACATGTTTCTAATTTTCTGGAAGAGTTCTCTTGTCCTTCCTATTCTGCTGTCTGAATATCAACATGTATTTACTTAGAAAAAAATGGATGAGCGGGGAAAGATACTGCTGTCTTCCTACCTAGATTAAATTCTATGTTAATGTTTATACCAGGGGTCCTCAAAGCTTTAAAGCACCCAACTCATCATCCAAAAAAGGCAGAAGAGCCCAAAAGGAAGAACGGGACAGTGGGGAAACCTCATGAGGAGACAGAGGACAGACCCCGATGATAAGAAACACAGCTAGATGGATTCCTTACATTGCCCCACGATTTCCCCCACTGTTCCCCGCTATACAAAAGGCCATCCAATGAGGTCCTTAGGGTGACCCCAGGTCTATAGTTTAGGGCAGGGGTCACAGGCCTCAGTTTGGGGATCCATAGTTTATTGTCTATTATTATTATTATTATTATTATTATTATTATTATTATTTCTTACCCACCTCTCCTCATGGCTTGAGGCGGGTTACAAAATAATTAAAACACATAAACATTGCAATAACACTACAGATATACATATTAAAACATATCTCTATCAAAAGCTACATATTAAAATGTATTTATATAAAATGCATATAAAAATACACAAAATAGAGATCAAACAAAGGACACACATTTGAAATTCTTGCTTAAAGACTGCCTGGGTAGGCCTGCCAAAAGATGTGGGTCTTTACATGGTTTTAAAATTCCAACAGCTAATTTAGCTGTCAGCGTTCTTCTGGCAGGTCATTCCACAGTATGAAAGGAAGTTACCTGATATCTGTACTTTTGGGATGCTTGGAAGTTGAGCATAAGGTCTTATAACAGTTAACTTGAACATTCGGAAGAACTTCCTGACTGTGAGAGCTGTTCAGCAGTGGAACTCTCTGCCCCAGAGTGTGCTGGAGGCTCCTTCTTTGGTAGCTTTTAAACAGAGGCTGGATGGCCATCTGTTGGGGGTGCTTTGAATGCAATTTTCCTGCTTCTTGGCAGGGAGTTGGACTGGATGGCCCATGAGGTCTCTTCCAACTCTATGATTCTGTTTCATTTGTCTCCTTTTCTGGGCTAGAGCCCAAGATGGTAGCCTCAGCCTTCTAGCACTGCAGAGAAATCCCTGCAGAGAAAGCCAACTTCCGAAAAAGCAAAACATAAACCTTGGTTGAAATATTGCAGAATTTTAAATCAATGCTAATGTTTGACTTTAAGCTCAAGCATAGAGCACCTGATCTATTACTGGCCTCTTACTATACGGGACCAGCTTAGGGAAAGAGTCTGACCCATCTCATGTATGAAAGCTCTTCAGTAAAGAGCTGACACATGAGCATTTCCTGGGTGGGGTAATGGTGGCGGCAAAGGCAGTGGTCATACCCACTCTATAATGCCATGGCAGAGGGCAGGAGCAGGACAGGCTGCCTGGTGCGTTGGAGCAGGCCTGCGGGAAGCAGGGAGACCAACTCCTGAATGGCGGCGGTTCCTGTCCTGCAGCTAATTACCTAAATGGACACAGGCTGTTGAGAGACAGTTGCTATTCCCTAATAGAATTTGCCCTCAAGTGCAATTTAATTTTCTCTGAGGTTGTCTTCCACCCTCCCCCTCCCTCCCATCTCCTCCACTGACCCACACTGGGACTCACTTTCTCAGCAACAGACGGTGGGGATCACAGCACCTCCTCTGCAAGGAGACCCGACTGACACCCTTGGGCTCTTCCCCTTTCACTTCTGCTCTTCATGGGTATCTTCCTCTTTAAGTTAGAGATTTCCTTTCATGTTTGGGATTGTTTATCCTTTTTTATCTTTCCCAAAGGAAAGACGCACTCTCCGGGGAGTAGAGGAGAATTAGATGCCAGGCAGGGGCCACAGCTTGCTACAAATGGGTTTCATTGTTTTCAGTTTAGATTAATTTTCCCTACATGTCTTGAAATGAGAGAGCCATCCTCCTTTTACCTCTGGTAAGTACAGTCAATCTTATTTATCTATAAATATCTATGGACACTATTCACCAAGAAGTTTTCCTTTACTGATCGTAATAAAAGCAATCAAGATTGGTTTAGCAATGAAGCAACGGAGGAGAGCGTCTTGTATTGCTCCCATTCGTTTGGATGGGACTTCCTTAGAGGAACTTCCTGGTGGATTGTTCCTACTGTTTCCCTCTGCCTCGAACTATACTTCCTATTCATTCCTCTTTACACAGAAAGATGTCACGGTATTAAGGACGGTCTATAAAGCACTTGTGAATATTGTGAGTATGTGTGACTATTGTACTTTGCTTCCTGTTTGGATAAATCACCATCCTTAACATAGTCTCTGCGGATTAATACAGGGCGGGGGGGGGGGGGAGTTACAACTTTGTGACTTTTTGTTGTTTTACCAATGCTCCCATTGCGATTGGGACCAAATGTGATGAACATCATTGTGAACAATGAAATGCCATTTTAGTCTTATTCATAAAAGCCAGGATGTCTTATTTATTGTATCTGTTTGCTCAACTTGCATATGTTTCAAGAGTAATCTTCTCTGCTAAAATAGTGGTTGTTTGGGGTTTAGGATTGTTTTTGTTTGTATCTTTTTAACCAAAAACAGTCTCTTTAAGTGTAATGCTAGAATGACCACATCAACTGCAAAGTCTTTGTACCAAGATCATCTGAATTATCTGTCAATGTTGACACAAAGAACCAAGGATTTAGATGAGCCAGAATGAAAGGCCCTGTGGCCGAGGAAGGAAAGAAATCTATTACGAACACCAAATAATTGTGCTTTCTGATGAATTTGAAAGCAATTACCCCAGCAGTCCCTTTTTTATCTTCCCAGCAGCCAAACTAATGAGACTGAGAGGGGGACACCAAAATCCACCTTGGTACTCATATCTCTGGGTTATCCCTGTGCAACTAGGCCTCCTGCCTGGCCAAAGAGGCTCTGTTCTGGCCCAGTTTACTTGTCCGAAAGTATCTCCCGCTACGATCCACCTAGGGCTCTAAGATCATCTGAGGAGACCCTGCTCATTGTCCCCCCATTGTCACAATCGCGTCTGGCGGGGACAAGGGACAGGGCCTTTTCTGCGGTGGCTCCCTGGTTGTGAAACTCCCTCCCAAGTGAAATTAGATCTGCTGCATCCCTCTTGACCTTCTGGAAACAAGTAAAATCCTGGCTATGGGATCAGGCCTTTGGAGAATAGGCTGATCTACTGACGTGTTGACTTATTTAGAACTGATGGACTGCCCTTGGATAATGATTTAAATTGGTGGCCACTGACTATTTGTTGTCTGCTTTTATATTGTTTATACGCTTTTATACTGTTCATACTGTTTCATATTGTTATTATTACATTGCTGTTAATTGTATATTTATGTT
>NW_026847438.1:125998629-126038441 GCF_025583915.1 Anolis sagrei ordinatus
TTTGTGGGATTAACAGAATTCAAAAACCACTGGACAAATTGACACCAATTTTGGACACAACCCAATGTATGTCCTTCACACAAAACATTGATTTTGTCATTTGGGAGTTGTAGTTGCTGGGATTTATAGTTCAACTACAATACAGAGCATTTTGAACCCCACCAACGATGGAATTGAACCAAACTTGGCACACATTTCTCCCATGACCAACAGAAAATACTGGAAGGGTTTGGTGGGCATTGACTTTGAGTTTTGGAGTTGTAGTTCACCTACATCCAGAGAGCACTGTGGACTCAAACAATGATGGATCTGGACCAAACTAAATACTCAATATGCCCAAATGTGAACACTGGTGGAGTTTGGGGAAAAATAGAATCTTGACATTTGGGAGTTGTAGTTGCTGGGATTTATAGTTCACCTACAATCACAGAGCATTCTGAACCCAACCAACGATAGAATTGGACCAAACCTTCCACACAGAACCCCCATGTGGGCCACAGCAACGCGTGGCAGGGGACAGCTAGTAAATAATAAATAAATAAATAAATCTGTGACTTCCTCTCAGGCTCTCCCATCAATAAGCCTTAACCAGAGTAGACATGAAGGAAGTATCACCAACATCTTCTCTTTTGTGCAGCTGTTAAAAGCCAGTCAGTCCGGAGGCACATCCTTTGTGCTGTGATGGAGAATCCACCCAGCAGAATGGAGGCCTGACTTAGTTAATTTCCCACGGGCAGACATGGATAGTTTCCATGCTTTGAGTGCAATGTTTAAATCATGACGCCATCTTTACCAATGACAGTTCTGAAATAACCTCACCTTTGGTCTACTTTTTTTTAAAAATCCATAAGTTTTACATTTTACTTTGCAAATTATTTCACACCTTTAAAGAGATCACGTTTGTTTTGAATTTTAACTATATTTGTTTTAAACCGTCTTGAGTAACACACTGAAATAAAGGCAGGGTGATGATGGTGGTGATATTTTATAAACTTTCTTGATCAGGAAGATGGATTAATGATGTCCCCAATGTTAAATATGTATGAGAATTTGTGTATGTTTTCCAATCTTCCCTATTCTATCTTTATGTAGGACATTGGAGGATATGATTTAAATTACTGCTGAGAGTTTGGTGAGATTGGGATAAGACGTAAAAGCGTCTTTTTAGATAATAAATTTGTGAAACTTTAAAAGCTGCATCTCTAAATAAACTATCCCATAATCCTGAAGATAAAATTATTTATGGGGGAGGCCGAAATGTCATTTGATTATATATTGATGAAGTTATATGAAAAATTACAGATTTTGCATGCTTTGGTATCAGCTAGTTCAGTTTTAAAGAAAAGGAAATATTTATGAAGATGTTTATGAAATAATGTAAAGTTTTAAAATTGTGTCGTTGTGGCCTTTGGTCATTTTCTCCTATCCACACCTACAGTAATTCCTCTCAGCATGGCATTATATGTTGAGAATGAACGGTAAAGAACACAAAATAATGCTTATACATATTGAACTGACAATCATTTCTTATTGACATAATTTTTTTTAAAAAAAACAAAATATTTTCCAATGAGTTCAAGGTATTATGCACATTGTTTTCTTCCGTTCTGTGAGGTATGTTAGGGTGTAGTTAATACTGACCCTCCATAGTTATCCACTGGAGCAAGACTGAGCATGATTTTGAACCCAGGGCTCCTTCTTCCTAATCTGACACTCTGAGCAATTCTAGGCTGCCATATAATTTAGATTATCAAATCAAATAATCCACATTATCTACTTTTAACTGGATCATATGAGTCTACCTACCATATAATCCAGATCAAGGCAGATAATCTGGATTTTATATGGCAGTGTAGAAGGGGGCTGTGACTACTTATTTCTAGTTTGACTGTCAGAGGAAAGCCCAAATCACAATTCCAGCTTTTCTTTGAGTTAGCTTAATCCGGGCAAGGTGGATGCAGCGTTTACCCTCCACTGAGCTGATCTAAATTCACACCAACCTCAGTGACAGGTGTAAATGAGCTCATGTATTAACTTCTCCAATTCACCCACTTCTTGATTACTCCTTGCATGTTCCATACAAACATTTTGAAATAAGATCTGAACTATTCAGTTAGTTGCTATCTGTAGGTGTATATAAGTCTGTAGGTATATATAGGTGCATACTTTACTTGTTGCATTAGGTAAAGGTAAAGGTTTTCCCCTGACATTAAGTCCAGTCGTGTCCGACTCTGGGGTGTGGTGCTCATCTTCATTTCTAAGCTGAAGAGCTGGCGTTGTCCATAGACACCTCCAAAGTCATGTGGCCAGCATAACTGCATGGAGTGCCGTTACCTTCCCACTAGAGCAGTACCTATTGATCTACTCACATTTGCATGTTTTTGAACTGCTAGGTTGGCAGAAGCTGGGGCTGACAGCAGAAGCTCACGCCGCTCCCCGGATTCGAACCTGCAACCTTTCGGTCAGCAGGCTCAGCAGCTCAGTGCTTTAACCCACTGCGCCACCGGGGACTCATTACAGCTGCAAAATATATTAGAGGTTGTTTTTAAAAATACTACCCAAACTCACTCCTGAGTAAGCATCCTTTCACCTGATAATTCACCATCTCAATCAGTATCAATTTCACAACTGAATCAAATAAGTCTCTTTGCCCAGCTAGAATTTCTGCTGTCTTAATTGAAGTGAAATTAAATTTGTAGAGCAGGAAACCAAAAATCCCTAGAATGTGAAGATGTGAGAAGGTGTCTTCCTGAGGACAACTCCTCCCATTGTGCCTCAGTTATGCATTTTCCTATCCTTAGCTGCTGCTGTGCTGATGTTCTCCGCTTTCCCTCCTTAATGGATCTTTCCATCTAGTTGAGAAGCAAGATGGGAGAAGGTATGAGGAAATATGGGATAATTATACTTGGCTGAGATTGCCCAGATGTGAACTTGTGCCATAACACTGCCTCAAGTGGTATGATGGTTGTTCATCAAGGTTTGTTTGAAAGCACTCACTAGCTCTATGGGTTCTTCTTTTGGAATCAGACCATATCTCCATCTATTCTAATATTATTCTTCCAACACTGACCAGCCCAGATACTTCAGAAAACTTGTAAAATGAATAAAAGCCCTACATTAAGGACTGTTTTTATGTTGTTGAAGCATTTGCTATTCAGAGATATGTTGCCTCTGACCACATGGGCTCTGTTCTTAGTGATCATGGCAACTTCTGGTAGACATATCACTCATGAATTATATAACCATATATAATGATACAACCATGGTGGAGCTTATCTCTGAAGGGAATGAGTCTGCCTATCAGGATGAGGTGGATCGGCTGTTCTCATGGTGCAGGGACAATAATCTGATCCTTAACATCAATAAGACCAAGGAGCTGATAATGGTCTACAGAAAGAACAGACAAGACATCCAGCCCTTGGTTATAAATGGACATTAAGTGGAGTGAGTGGCCAGTTTTAAGTTCCTGGGTGTCACTTTTAAGGAGGATCTGACCTGGGGTGCCCATATGGCAGCGTTGGTTAAGAAGGCCCAGCAGAGACTGTATCACCAGAGACTTCTAAGGAAACAACAACTGAATGAAAAACTGCTGTTGACTTTCTACCGCTGGGCTATAGAGAATGTCCTAACCCATTGCATCTGTGTATGGTTTGGTAATGGCACAGTGGCAGAAAGGAAGATGCTCCAAAGGGTCATCACTTCTGCACAGAGACTCATTGGTTGCCCTCTGTGCTCTTTGAAGGAACTCTTTTAGGTCCCACAGCCTTAAGAAAGCACGGAGCATTCTTGGAGATCCATCTCACCTGGCATATTCTTCTTTTTTTTTACTTATTGTCATCTGGCAGACAGTACAGGGTGACAAAGACAAGGACAAACAGACTGAGATAGAGCTTTTATCCTAGAGCAATGATAATAATAATAATAACACTTTATTTGTACCCCGCTACCATCTCCCCAAGGGACTCGGTGCGGCTTACATGAGGCCGAGCACAAATACAACAATACAAGCAATAATAACAACAATACAAGCAATTAAAATAAAAAACATAGACAATAAAATATGGAACAATTAACAATAAGACAACACACAATTAAAAACTGTGGGAAGGCCAAATGTAAAGTTAAAATTGGAAATGATGCCAAGACATGGGCAAAAAGGTGAAAGTGGCATTTGTGGAAAACGTACAAGCAGACCTAATATGTAAAGTGCTTTAGGACAAAGTGCTATGGGATCATTATTCTGGGAAGGCACACTGGAACAACCATGTCTTCAAACTCCTCCTAAAGACTGCCAGAGTTGGGGCCTGCCTGATGTCCTTAGGGAGTGAGTTCCAGAGCCGAGGGGCCACCACCGAAAAGGCCCTCTCTCTCGTCCCCACCAATTGTGCCTGCAATGCTATAACTATATTGAACTCCATGGTTGTGCACTGATGTGGTATTGGGGGGTTGTGCAGTGGTGGCTGAAGTGTGGAAGGATGGGTGTGTTGTTTTTGTGATGAGTGCTGGGGGAGGCATTTAATTTTGTTGTGCAATAGTACAATGACAATAAAGCTATTCTATTTTATTCTATTCAAAGCTAGTTACCATTTTACCATACTTGGCAGGAACTCTTCTACCAATTAATTATGTCACAGAAAGTCTCAGTAATGTTTGGAATAGTATATAAGCAACCTTGCAAAATCATTTGTTCATTGTCCATTTGTATTTCTTTATTAATTTGCTGTTTTCCTTGTGTTCTGGACAGGAAAGACAATGTTGAAGAACAGGTATATTGGCAGGCATCTGGCTTTGTGAGGACATCCCTCCCCACACTCACTCACACAACACACAAACAGAGCTAGATAAAACAAGTTCTTTATTCTCCCACACATTTATTATTCTCTGGCCTAGCAGCTAGAACATTATTGCATCCACATGGGAAAATGCTAGGGCTGTTTTAATGCATGCACATTTATTGCAGAGCAGAGAAAAATTAGCGCTGTAGGGACGATGCTGTTCTTTTCAATCTTTCACCTCTACAACCTGATGGGTGGCACTGGCATTGGTCTTTGCCAGTTTACCTGCTTGTTTAGGGGTCATCTTTCCATGGTTCTAATGTGTGCCATAACTATAGGGTTGCAGAGATATCCCATACAAATGTGTCCTAGTATTCTGTGACAATCAGATAATGGCTGCCTTCCCCCTCTTTCCACTCCCTCCTCCCCCTTTGCCTTCCAACCTGTTCCCCTAATTATTCCGTCCTGACGGGGAGCTGGTTCATCATTCTTCCTCCTCCTCAGCATCTTTTGATTTATCTTTCTGTCTGGAGCACAGCTCTCCCTCCTCCTCTCAGGGGGATTCAATTTTCATTCATTTTTCTGCTTTGCTAGATTGATATAGACCCTCTGCCCTGGTCCATATTACTCACGGAAGCAAAGCACTAGGAGGAGTGCAATATAGGATCCAGCTCTGAAGGGAGTTTTTCCGCCATACAAAAGAAAATTGTAAACACCTTCCCAGCAAAAGAAGGTGAAGGTTTTTTTTTTCACTCTTCCCCCTCTTCTTGCATTCCCAAACCATCATCCCTTTATCACTTTTCAGTATAGTTTCCTGAACCCTGTTTGTGGAGTGCTTTTATTATTTTAAAATAAGAAAGCTTTTTGCTGACACACCAGAGGAAAAAAGAGACCAGACAACAGAAGAGACCTCATGGGGCATCCAGTCTAACCCCCTGCCAAGAAGCAGAAAAATTGCATTCAAAGCACCCCCAACAGATGGCCATCCAGCCTCTGTTTAAAAGCTTCCAAAGAAGGAGCCTCTACCACACTCCGGAGCAGAGAGTTCCACTACTGAACAGCTCTCACAGTCAGGAAGTTTTTCCTAATGTTCAGATGGAATCTCCTTTCTTGTAGTTTGAAGCCATTGTTCCATGTCCTAGTCTCTGTCGCACCTCAGGGTAAAATCACCTTGCTTAAGACACCAAAGCACACACCAGCAGTAGTCTTTATGGTTTATTAAAGAAAAAGATAAGAAGTTCAAAAAGGCAAAAGTATATTTCAAAAGATCAATCCAAGGTAACATAGGCAAACAAGATCCATGAAGACACAGAACATAAAAGCTGCAAGATAAATTCAAAGTCTCCTGTTTGAAGCGGGAAGTTGCTCTGACACTGAGGCATATTCAAACAGCCTGTTTAATACTCTTTGGACAACATGAAGGCGTTCCTATGGCCCCGAGCCTCCCTCTCTCGCCTGCTAGGGATCCTGACACTTCTTTGAACCTTAAATTCCAATCGATCAGCTCGATTTAAACCTCCAGCTTCATAAAGGTCAATTCCCTCATTAGTGCTTTTCCCCTCACTATCAGGCTGAGAACTATCTGGCTGAGAACCGTCTTCCCTTCCTGAATCATGCACCTGGCTCTCAGTAGTTTCGCTTTCCACAGCATAATCCCTTGTTATGGGAAACAACCGAACGTCTGCCCCCTGTTCCTGGTCTTCTTCATCTAACACAGGGACATTATTGCTTTGCACCTGACTGTAAATCTGAATCCCATCATCCACAACAGAATCATTGACACTATCACTCTGAGATTCCAGCTGAGTCACAACAATCTCCAGGTTGGTGGAAAACAAGTTCGCTCCCTCCTCCCTGTGGCTTCCTCTCACATACTTATACATGGCTATCATGTCTCCTCTCTGCCTTCTCTTCTTCAGGCTAAACATGCCCAGCTCTTTAAGCCGCTCCTCATAGGGCTTGTTCTCCAGACCCTTGATCATTTTAGTCGCCCTCCTCTGGACACGTTCCAGCTTGTCAATATCTCTCTTCAATTGTGGTGCCCAGAATTGGACACACTATTCCAGGTATGGTCTAACCAAGGCAGAATAAAGGGGTAGCATGACTTCCCTGGATCTAGACACTAGACTCCTATTGATGCAGGCCAAAAAACCATTGGCTTTTTTTGCTGCCGCATCACATTGTTGGCTCATGTTTAACTTGTTTTTTTTATTGTGTCAGGAGCGACTTGAGAAACTGCAAGTCGCTTCTGGTGTGAGAGAATTGATGGTTTGCAAGGACGTTGCCCAGGGAACACCTGGATGATTTGATGTTTTTATCATCCTTGTGGGAGGCTTCTCTCATGTCCCCGCATGAGGAGCTGGAGCTGATAGAAGGAGCTCATCCGCCTCTCCCCGGATTCAAACCTGCGACCTGTCGGCCTTCAGTCCTGCCGGCACAGGGGTTTTACCCACTGCGCCACCAGGGCTCCCATGTTTAACTTGTTGTCCACGAGGACTCCAAGATCTTTTTCACACATACTGCTCTTGAGCCAGGCGTCCCCCATTCTGTATCCTTGTATTTCATTTTTTCTGCCTTTATTAATTAAATGTTTCTTGACGGTGGTTAATCAAATTTGGGGGAGTAAATTTGATATGGGAGTGGCTGTTTAGCTTTGATCAGACCTGGAATGCTGTGCCTGCTTCTGGACTCCAGTTTCCAAAGGGTACCAACAAGAATCTGGAGTGTACTCAAGGGAGGATGCCCAAGATGGTAACAAAGATAGCCGTTTTCAAAATCTGAAGGGGTGTCACAAGGAGGATGGAGCAAGTTTCAGAGTGAGAGCCAACCAATTAAACTAAATTCTAGAAGGATTTTTATAATGGCATGCACTGTTTAACAATGGAGGCGATTGCCTTGGAAACTAGTGGCGTCTCCTTCACTGAAGGTTTTTGAACAGAAGTTGGATGACCATCTGTCAGGATGCTTTAGTGGTGGATTCCTTCACTGGCAGGAAAGAAACCATTCTATAATATTAATTTGGCATTGTGTTAAAAAGATAAAGAGGGCTACCTAGCCCAGTACTCTGTTCCCACCTCAATCAACCAAAGATCCACAAGCAGGATATATGTATAATTGCAACCCTCCCACCACCAAATCATGTTCCCCAGATTCTGATACTGGTAATAATGTTTAGCTATGATGTATGTGTGTATCTGGTGTTAATTCTTTATTGTTTTATACAGTTTATATTATATGTAATTGTTTTTTACTGTATTTTATCTTGTGGGGCATTGATTGCCAAATGTAAACCGCCTCAAGTCGCCTCCGGTGGTATACAAGTATACTAAATAAATAAATAAATAAATCTATGTGTATATGCCATTAAATCATCTCTTGACTTGATGACCATATAAATTTCATAGGGCTTTCTTAGGCAATGAATACTCAGAGGTGGTTCTCCAGTTCATTCCTTTGTAATGTTACCTATTTCTGCCAACCTAGCAGTTCAAAAACATGCAAATGTGAGTAGATCAATAGGTACCGCTCCGGCGGGAAGGTAACGGCGCTCCATGCAGTCATGCTAGCCACATGACCTTGGAGGTGTCTATGGACAATGCCGGCTCTTCGGCTTAGAAATGGAGATGAGCACCAACCCCAAGAGTCGGACACGACTGGACTTAATGTCAGGGGAAAACCTTTTCTTTTTTAATGTAACCTATAGCACTTGGAATACACCAATACTAACTAGGGCTGACCCCAGCTAGCTTCAGGTTTTGGTGCCTTTATGGTATTTAGGATGTATAGCCATAAAGACTCAGAATCAGCATGTTGAACAGTCTGAGAGAAGGCTACAGCTTTTAGAGACCAGGATTCAAACCTCTGATCAGTCACGAAAACCCATTGAGTGTCCTTAGTTGGAGGAAAAGGCATACTCCCTCTGGATAAATGACCCCAGTGATAGGTTCATTGTAGAGTCACCATAAGTCAGAAATAACTTGAAGGTATGCAACAATAGTTATTATGACTAGTAGCACCTTTGGGTGCAGAATCTAGATTCTATTCCTTACACATTTTTTTAAAATGCAGTTGTTTACGTGTATTAATCTTGTGCTTACAGGCCAACTGTGACGCTTAGTATAGCTCTCACCTTTTCACAGCTGTTGTTGGAGTTGCTTTTATGAGATTGACTGCAGCTGTACTGCCAAGATTAGAAATTTGCTGTGATCCTCTTTGCTGGTGCTGTGTATGTCTGCCTGCAAATAGAGAAATAAATGTTGAATTTAAATAGTATGCCTTAATGCACTTGAGAGTATATGAAAGATTGAATTGTTCTGCTTGCCATGCTAAAGAGAGACTGAGGTTTTGCTCCCCACTCCCTGGGGGCTGTTTCCAGGTCTCTCCTTGCTTGAAACAACTATGGTTCAATGATTCCCAGGTGGACCAGAGCGCTGATCCCTGGATACTCTGCTGGCATGCATTAACCCTCAGATTGAATTGAGCAAAGAGTCATTAGTTTTGATGGTCACAGGCTGGCTGGATGATGATCCCACACGTCAGCAGGGAATGCTCCAGTGAGTACTTTCTTTTTCATTAGGAAGCAGTTGAATGAAATATTTTAAAAGATGGGGTTTCCAGGGTTGGCTACTGTTCTCAATCTCCATTTCACACAGCTGTTCTGCGCAGTGAGAGGAGTTGCCATTTCTGATGTGTGTGTGTTTACATGCATGCATGTATATCCAAAGAATATATATATGACTGGGATTAAAACATCTTCCACTACTGCAGAGCCAACTATCAATTTTAGAGTCATTGGCACAGAAAAAAATAACATACAGGAATGCACCTGTAAAATTTTGCAGAGTCTGACAACTTGGCATAAAGATTAATTGCTGCAGATCACAGCTTTTTTAAACACACACACACACTATTTCTGCTACTTGCAGCTATAGAGATGTAGAGACATTTGACAGATATTAATCACCATAATCATGGTGCAAAATCATTAACCTTTGTAGCCTTCGGGCAAGTCACTGGCCAGGATATCCAAAATGCTCAAGGATACATCATGTTTGGACTACATGCTGCCAGGTCTGCTGCCACCTGGACTGACTGAGAGCTGGGCTGGAGACTTTTCTGAAAAGCAGTAGGAAGGAATATATTGTCAGGAGGAAGGAGTTTCCATTCTGATACAAACTGGGACCTCCTTCTTCTTCATTACTCATCAGCTTACACCACCTCAGTCACACTCAGCCACATGAACTTGAATTGTTCACCATTTAATCATAGTTAGTTGCCATGATTCTTTTTGTAGATATATTTCAACATTGTCATTTTGTTGGCAACACCCTGTCATATGGCTGCAGCCTGGGACCTTCCTGATATTGTTGTACTCAGGGGCGGCTCAACCCATTACGCAAAGTAAGCATTTGCAGTATAGTTGATTTTGCCCCAAGGCGCTCTTGAGGCACTCTTGGGGGAAAATAGACCTCGACATATGCGAGTTGTAGTTACTGGGATGTATAGTTCACCTACAATCAAAGAACATTCTGAACTCCACCAATGATGGAATTGAACCAGATATGGCACACAGAACTCCCACGACGAACAGAAAATATATATCAGTGATTGGTTGGGGGGGGGGGGCAAAATACTGTTTGCTTACCGTTGAAAATTACCTAGGGCCGCCTTTGGTTGTACTGGCCAGTAGCTGTTCTGGCTGGAGCTGATGGGAGTTGGAGTCCAGCATGATATGGAAGTTTAAAGTTTGCCTGGCTTAATATTTCTGTTGTTCTGGGAAGGATTGCATGGACAGGAGATCCATGTCAGCCAGGAGCAAGAAGATACTGATGCAATTTATTCTAACTCGCAGTCATTGATCTTTCTGTCCTATCCTGCAACATGATTAAGAGCAGCTGCCCTGTACAAAGTCTGGTGGTTTTAGATGCAGGCAAATGTCTTCCTGACTACCTAGTTTAAAATGACCATGGCAGAAAAATGTTCTGCTGTTGAAGAGTCTTCTCCTCAAAATAAACCAACAGTTTGATCCGCCTTGTTATTTATATCTCTATCTAACTGTTTTTTAAGGATGGCACTTGTAATATTCAATTAGCTCACTTCAATTTAGTCAAAAAGCTAGAAAAGTCCCTAAGTTCCTTTTGATTCCCCATTGGTCAACTATATCTTGAGCCCACCTAAAGTATTTATTTATTTAGTCTTTAGGAGGAGCTTGAGTACGTGGCTGTTTCAGTGCGCCTTCCCAGAATAGGAAACTACAAGCACTTTGTACCAAATGCACTTTACTAGAGATTTAGGTCTGTCCGCATGCCCTACCTATTCGCCAAATACCTATCCATTTTACCCGGTCATGCCTAGCTTTTTAAAATTTTTAACCATTACATTTGGCCCTGACACTGGTTTTAATTGTATCATGTTTATTGTTAATGTTTACTGTTTGATTTTTATTTACTGCTGTATTGTTGTCGTCTTTTATTGTTGTATTGGGTCTCGGCCTCTTGTAAGCCGCATCAAGTCCTTTGGGAGATGGTAGCGGGGTATAAATAATGGTTTATTATTATTATTACTTATTTCATACACTTTTACCTCACCCTTCTCCCCCCAAAGGGGGGGGGGCTCAGGATGGCCTCACATAAGCACCGTACGATGCTATCATCACATAAATAGTCAAAAAATACATTAAAACATTAAAAACAATTCATTAAAACAATAGATTAGTCACGCCAGTTAAAACCAAATCCAAGTCTGGGTTAATTCTAATGTCGCAGTATCTAAGTCTTCTTTTCAATTGTCACTGTCAACTAATCAAATGCCTGGTCCCAAAGCCAAGTCTTCCATTTTCTTCTAAAAGACAGGAAAGAGGTGGCCAGTCTGATGTCCCTGGGGAGAGAATTCCACAGAAGGGGGGCCACCACCGAGAAGGCCCTGTCTCTCCTCCCCACCAACCGCATTTGTCATGGTGGTGGGATCAAGAGCAGGGCCTCTCCTGGAGATCTTAAACTTTGTGATAGTTCATAACAGGAGATACGTTCGGACAGGTAGTCTGGGCCAGAACTGTTTAGGGCTTTAAAGGTTAAAACCAGCACTTTGAATTGTGCTCAGAAGCTGATCAGCAAATAGTGGAGCTGACGTAACAGAGAAATTGTATGCTCCCTGTATGCTGCTCCAGGGAGCAACCTGGCTGCCAACCGTTGGACTAGTTGAAGCTTCCACACTGTCTTCAAAGGCAGCCCCACATAGAGTGCTTTTAATTTAATTTGATTTAATTTAATTAAAAAAGTAATTGTCCTTTTTTCTGTGGTCAGCTACCACTGAGTCCCAGCACTTAGTATTCTTTTTCATCCTGGTGTTTTATTTGGAATCTGTGCACCTCTGGATGTTGCTGGACTTCAACTGCTGTCATCCCCAGCCAGCATGGTAATTTCTCAAGGAATTGTGGGAATTGCCCCCTGCCCTCTGCTGTATCATATTGCCCCAAGAACCATTAGCATTCATTTCTCCTGCAATCTATCTCCCATGATATTTCCTGACATTCATTCTTTTTATGGTGCAACCCAAGAACACAGTTAATTCGGTTCTTTCCCTTGGGGCATTGGCATTACTTGGAGTGTGTGACCTCTATTTGGGGACCTAAATTTTCTCTAGGTATTCCACCTCTGGTGTGGCCCACCTCATGCCACTGAGACTTGAGGCAGCCTCCCAAATTTTACCTCTAGAGTGCCCCTGGGCAAAATCAACTATACTGTGAATGCTTACTTTGCGTAATGGGTTGAGCCGCCCCTGGGTCTCTTCCAACTCTATGATTCTATGAGTCTACTGAACAAGCCAGTACTTGCCGCATACTAGTACAGCCATCTGTTGCGGAGTTACAAAGGTGGAAGCATTACTGAAGGTGGAGGCATTACTTTTCATTCAACCCTCGTATTACCTAGTGATAATGCTGCTTTTTAAAAAAAAAACCCTTCCATATAGATGAGGATGAGGTAAAAAGGGGGGGCTGGGTGGGAGTAAAATACTATGTTAGAAAGGAGCTACCACTCCTTTGTGAATGGAGGCATGTGTTAATATGTGCCTACAAGTCACGCTCATTGGGTTTTCTTAGGAAGAGGAATGCTCTGTGTGTTTTCCCTGCAATTCCTTCCTCTGAAATACAGGGCCGCCGGTGCTAAATGTCCTTTTCCTTCCACTTGATGGCTCACCAAGCTGCAGAGAGCAACGAGCCTGACAGAGCGCTGTCCCTTGATCGGTGGTGCTGAAAACCCGCGTTCCCGGCTGGTTGCAAACTTTCCCATTGGCATGTATTGTCCAGAGAGGAAGCCTCCCCTTTGCTTCCAAAGGGATTTGCCTCCTTGCTGTGAAGCCCTTAGGCAACGCTATAGAAAGGAAGCCATCTAGCAGATCTTCATTGTTTCAGGTCTTGCTGGGTGTATATATGTATGTTTCCCAAGCTTCGCTGTCACGTCTAGCAAATACTCATTGGTTTAGGTCTTTTTGGATTTAAGTGGGAGAAATATCACCCACTGGCTTAACACTTCTTCTTTTAAAACTGAAGGGACACTTTATTTACATTGAATAGGAGAACTTCTACACTGAGAGAGCTCACTCATTTAAAAAAAAACAGAATTTGGGAGATAGAATTATAGAATCTAGACACAGCCTCTGCTTAAAAGCTTCCAAAGAAGGAGCCTCTACCACACTCTGGGGCAGAGAGTTCCACTGCTGAACGGCTCTCACAGTCAGGAAGTTCTTCCTAATGTTCAGATGGAATTTCCTCTCACATATTTATACAATCATAGAGTTGGAAGAGACCTCATGAGCCATCCAGTCCAACCCCCTGCCAAGAAGCAGGAATATTGCATTCAAAGCACCCCCATCCAGCCTCTGTTTAAAAGCTTCCAAAGAAGGAGCCTCCACCACACTCTGGGGCAGAGAGTTCCACTACTGAACAGCTCTCACAGTCAGGAAGTTCTTCTTCATGTTCAGATGGAATCTCCTTTCTTGTAGTTTGAAGCCATTGTTCCATGTCCTAGTCTCCAGGGCAACAGAAAACAAGCTTGTTCCCCCCTCCCTATGAGTTCCTCTCACATATTTATACATGGACATCATGTCTCCTCTCAGCCTTCTCTTCTTCAGGCTAAACATGCCCAGCTCTTTAAGCCGCTCCTCATAGGGCTTGTTCTCCAGGCCCTTGATCATTTGAGTCACCCTCCTCTGGACACATTCCAGCTTGTCAATATCTCTCTTCAATTGTGGTGCCCAGAATTGGACACAGTATTCCAAATGTGGTCTAACCAAGGCAGAAAAGAGGGGTAGCATGACTTCCCTGGTTCTAGACACTCTACTCCTATTGATGCAGGCCAAAATCCCATTGACTTTTTTGCCACCACATGACATTGTTGGCTCATGTTTAACTTGTTGTCCAGGAGGACTCCAAGATCTTTTTCACACCTACTACTCTCGAGCCAGGCGTCCCCCATTCTGTATCTTTGCATTTCATTTTTCCTGCCAAAGTGGAGTATCTTGCATTTGTCACTGTTGAACTTCATTTTGTTAGTTTTGGCCCATCTCTCTCATCTGTCAAGATCGTTTTGAATTCTGCTCCTTTCTTCTGGAGTATTGGCTATCCCTCCCCATTTGGTGTCCTCTGCAAACTTGATGATCATGCCTTCTAGCCCTTCATCTAAGTCATTAATAAAGATGTTGAACAGGACCGGGCCCAGGACGGATACAATATTTGCATTTCATTTTTTCTGCCTAAGTGGAGTATTTTGCATTTGTCACTGTTCAGCTTCTTGTTAGTTTTGGCCCATCTCTCTAATCTGTTCAGGTCGTTTTGTTGATCTGTTAAGATGAAGATGTATTCACGTTTACTCCTTTCCTTCTGTTTTTGAATCAGAAAAGTAAGGGATCTTCTTTCAAGGAAAAAAATATCCGAGGAAACTCAAAATAGCCACTTTCCCCCACTCACTGTTCACTCTTTGCACCAAAAACTACTGGGAACTTTGATGCGGAGAGGAAAGAGACAAATGAAACCAAAGGGCAGAACAGGACAAATGGAGTAGGAGCATCCAACTGTTGTTATTGGTTGTAGGTTTTTTGGGCTGTATGGCCATGTTCTAGAAGCATTCTCTCCTGACGTTTCGCCTGCATCTGTGGCAAGCATCCTCAGAGGTTGTGAGATTTGCTTCTAGAACATGGCCATACAGTCTGAAAAACCTACAACAGCCCAGTATTCCAGCCATGAAAGCCTTCGACAATACATTGTTGTTATTGTTGTTGTTTCCCTTTGGAATTCTTTCCTCCTCATCATGTGCCAGTGTTAAGACATTCCTTTCTAGGGAGAGGAAATGTGTTTTACATTATTATATCAGACCCATAAGTTGACTGCATTCTCTGTGGCTGAGCTTTTGGACCATTCCAGATCAAGTTTGGCAGCCAGGTTGAGAATTCTGTTTGGTAAATGACATTGTTTACAGATGGATCTGCAGTTTAATTCTTTTCCTGGGAGATTGCTCTGCCTCCCTTTAGGACCTCAAGCTGAAAGGAAAGGAGCAATTGGAGTTAGTCTCCCACTTTTTACCACGGAAAATGTTCCTTCCCATTGACGGAAAATAGAAGGGTTTGCCCCACATCAGTTATCAGCAAAAGTTAGTCTACAATTGTAAATCCAGTCATGAAAGAGGGGCAGATTGTTTTTAAAAATCATTCAGAAGAAATTATATTTTCCAGTTCTCCATTTGAGTTTTGAATGCCAGTTTGAATGGGGAGAAAGCTCAGGGCTTTCAAATATAGGACAATATATCTGCCTTAAAGTTGTGCTATTCACTAATCTCATTCTTTAAAAGTCATATTTTGCAAGTGTGCAGTTTTAATTCCAGCAGCCTTTGTTGTTAATGTTGCATTGAATTATTGTCAGGGATGAGAATCAAGGATGGAGTCTCATTCTCATGTAACTGGGTGTAAATCTAGGAAGAGAAGCTTCCCACTCCATTCCTTGTCTCCTGAAAATCAGATTGCAGCCTTCATTCCCATTACATAAACTTCTTCTTACATAGTTGGGCTGTGCATTAAGAATAAGAAGGGACACAATTGCAATGACTGACTATAATGTAAATGTCGCTTTGAGGGCCCTTCCACACAGCCCTACAAGGCAGATAATCCACAATAGCTGCTTTGAACTGGGTTATCGGAGTCCACACTGCCATATATTCCAGTTCATAGCACATAATATGGGATAGTCTGTATCCCTTCCTTCAATTTGTTTCTTCCAACTTGCCCTGTCTCAGTGCCCTTCCACACAGCCCTATCACCCAAAATATCAAGACAGATAATCCACAATAGCTGCTTTGAACTGGGTTGTCAGAATCCACACTGACATATATTCCAGTTCAAAGGACATAATATGGGATAGTCTGTATCCCTTCCTTCAATTTGTTTCTTCCAACTTGCCCTGTCTCAGGGCCCTTCCACACAGCCCTATCACCCAGAATATCAAGGCAGATAATCCACAATAGCTGCTTTGAACTGGGTTATCAGAGTCCACACTGCCATATATTCTTACATGTATGCTTATGTTGTTTTGCTAATTTTATGTCATGCTGTTTACTTTGTATGTTTTGGTGATGTTACTTGGAAACCGACCTGAGTCCCCCTTGGGGAGATAGAGTAGTATATACATAAATTATTATTATTATTATTATTATTATTATTATTATTATTATTATTATTATTATTCCAGCTCAAGGCAGATAATGAGGTATTTATTTTATTCAGCTGTGTGGAAGGGGCCTTAGATAACCCAGTTCAAAGTAGATATTGTGGGATATTGGGTGCAGTGCCAAAAGATCTCAGCATTTGAAAACAATAAAGATTGAGAAAACAATAAACATTGAGAAAATCATAATCTGTCAACTGCAAAAATCACAATCTGTCAACTGGACCTTACTTGGATCTGCAGGCATCATGCTTGGGAAGTGTTTGATTTGTGATTTTGTGATACGAAATCCAGCATATATCTCTCGTTTGCTGTGTCATACCGTGTTTTGTATTATTATTATTATTATTATTATTATTATTATTAATCGCTATATCATTATATCATGTTAGGCAGAAATAAGTCTCACTTGGTTATTGGCTTCTTTTCTAGGGAGGCATCACGACCTTTAGGAAGATTTCCTGTGGGTTGTACATTTATTATTATTATTATTATTATTATTATTATTATTATTATTAGCAGTCGCCTGCCAGGCGTTACTGTGGCCCAGTCTGATGATCTGGAAAATAAAGTAATGAGAAAGTGCTGGTTTCTAATATATGTAATTTATTTGTTTGTGGGTAAACAGTGTTTTTGTGGTTTCTTTGTCAGTGTTGATGTGGAGAGTGTCTGGTTTGCCTACTCTGGAACATGCAACATATCATTGTCCTTCTTTAGGGGTCCCTTTCAAATCTATGATACTATATCTCTCTCTGTGTGGATCATATCTATCTATCTATCTATCTATCTATCTATCTATCTATCTATTGCTGGATGGCTCTTTGTCAGGACCTGATGAAGGAGTTGGATTGGATGGCCTTAAGTATTTTCTGTGGTCATGGGTTCTGTGTGGGAAGTTTGCCCCAATTCTGTCATTGGTGAGGTTCAGAATGCTCTTTGATTGTAGGTGAACTATAAATCCCAGTAACTACAACTCCCAAATGTCAAGGTATATTTCCCCCAAACTCCATCTGTGTTCATATTTGGGTGCTTGTGCCAAGTTTGGTCCAGATCCATCATTGTTTGAGTCCACAGTGCTCTCTGGATGTTGGTGAACTACAACTCCAAACTCAAGGTCAATGTCCACCAAACCCTTCCAGTATTTTCTGTTGGTCATGGGAGTTCTGTTTGCCAAGTTTGGTTCAATTCCATCGTTGATGGAGTTCAGAATGCTTTTTGATTATAGGTGAACTATAAATCCCAGCAACTACAACTCCCAAATGACAAAATCATAATTTTTTGAGTGATGGTCACTTCTTATGTTGTGAGACGTTTTGTTGCCAAATTTGGTGTGATTTCGTTTATTGGTTCTTTTGTTTTTAAGGTACTCGTTATGCACAGAGCATTTTTATATATATAGACTAGCTTTACCCGCCACGCGTTGCTGTGGCCAACCTTCTCTCCCTCTTTCTCTCCTTCTTTCACTCCTTTTTTTTTCTTTCCCTATTTTTCTTCTTTCTTCCATCTCTACCTGTTTCTTTCCTCCCTTTCTTTGCTCTTTGGTTACATCCTTCCTCCTTCCTTCCCTATCTTTCATTCCTTCTCTCCTTCCTTCCCTCTCTTTTTCCTTTCACTTTTTTATTTCCTTCTCTCCTTCCTTCCTTCCTTCCTTCCTTCCTTCCTTCCTTCCTTCTTTCCTTTCCTTCTTGCCTTCTTTCCTTCTTTTCTTCTTTCACTCCTTTGCGGACAGTAAGGGTTGAATGGTGTCTGGTGGAGTCTTCTCTGCAGCAGAGGCTGGGTGGCCATCTGTCGGGAGTGCTTTGATTGTGCTTTCCCTGCATGGTTGGGTGGCCCTTGGGACCTCTTCCAACTCAGGGGTTCGATGACACTGTGTTTTCACCCGAAGCCAAAACAACTGGGCACCGCAACTAAAGAGAGATATTGACAGGCTGGAATGTGTCCAGAGAAGGGCGACTAAGGGTCTGGAGAACAAGCCCTATGAGGATCGGCTTCAAGAGCTGGGCATGTTTAGCCTGAAGAAGAGAAGGCTGAGAGGAGACATGATAGCCATGTGAGAGGAAGTCATAGGGAGGAGGGAGCAAGCTTGTTTTCTGCTTCCCTGGAGACTAGGACGCAGAACAATGGCTTCAATCTGCAAGAAAGAAGATTCCATCTAAACATTAGGAAGAACTTCCATACTGTGAGAGCAGTTCAGCAGTGGAACTCTCTGCCCCAGAGTGTGGTAGAGGCTCCTTCTTTGGAAGCTTTTAAACAGAGGCTGGATGGCCATCTGTCAGGGATGCTTTGAATGCAATTTTTCTGTTTCTTAGTAGGGGGTTGGATTGGATGGCCTATGAGGTCTCTTCCAACTCTATGATTCTATGATTGCACCCCACAAGAAACATGTTTGCAGTCTTCTCATTTGTGTGTGAGTATTAGGAGTGACTTGAGAAACTGCAAGTCACTTCTGGTGTGAGAGAATTGGCTGTCTGCAAGGACATTGCCTCTCTGTGGGTTCTGTGGGTGACAGAACCCACAGCCCTGGCAAACGGTGCCACTGACAGCCTTCTTCTATGTGGCCCATTGAGGAGTCCCTTCCAGTCAAGCAGCTCAGCTTCTACCAAAGGGGATATTTAGGGATTTTACTTTTATGTCGCTTTTGGCTTCTTAAACTCGGGACAGGGGCATTCATTGGCGAGAAGGCAGAGAAGGGACTTCTTTTCCCGCCTTTTCTGAGGCCAAAGCACCTGAGGTGAACTAAAGCCAGGTGTGGGATGGGTCCAGGAGGGCGCGAGAAATGCGCGGGAAGCGAAGTCTGACAGGAAAAAAAATCCGGTTTCTGTTCAGAAGAAGCGAAGGAAGGCCAAGAGGGTCTTTGGGGCAGAAAATACTACTTTCAAGCTTTAAAAATGGCCCTCATGCCAAGGAGAGCTTGACTCTAACCAGGGCCTGAGAGCCCCTCCACATAGCTGAATAACATCCCACATTATCTGCTTTGAACTGGAATATATGGCAATGTGGACTGAGAGCCCTTCCCCACAACCCTATAACCCAGAATATCAAGGCAGAAAATCCCACAATATCTGCTTTGAACTGGGTTATCTGAGTCCACAGTGCCATATATTTTTATATTACATGTAATAATATTACAGTATAGTGGTATAGTACAATATAGTAATGCATAACACTAATATTGTGCTGTGTTAATAATATAATATATTGTATACACATATAATATTGATAATATTATAATGTAATACAATATAATATTAATAATAACACAAAATAATTATATGTTTCATATTAAATGTAATATTACTAATAATATTATAGTATAGTACAATATAGTAATATAATACTAATATTGTTCTGTGCTAATAATATAATATATTGTATACACATATAATATTGAAAATAATGTAATACAATATAATACTAATAATAATATACTATATTTCATATTACGTGTAATATTACTAATAATATTACAGTACTAGCCGTCGCCTGCCACGCGTTGCTGTGGCCCTCAGGGGGGTTCTGTGTGGGAGGTTTGGCCCAATTCTATCATTGGTGGGGTTCAGAATGCTCTTTGATTGTAGGTGAACTATAAATCCCAGCAACTACAACTTCCAAATGTCAAGATTCTATTTCCCCCAAACTCTACCAGCATTCACATTTGGGCATATTGAGTATTCGTGTAGAGTTTGGTCCAGATCCATCATTGTTTGAGTCCACAGTGATCTCTGGATGTAGGTGAACTACAACTCCAAAACAAAGGACACTGCCCACCAAACCCTTCCAGTATTTTGTTGGTCATGGGAGAACTGTGTGCCAAGTTTGGTTCAATTCCATCGTTGGTGGGGTTCAGAATGCTCTGTGATTGTAGGTGAACTATAAAGCCCAGCAACTACAACTCCCAAATGACAAAATCATTTTTTTGAGTGAAGGACATACACTGGGTTGTTAGGTGTCTTGTGTCCAAATTTGGTGTCAATTCGTCCAGTGGTTTTTGAGTTCTATGAATATCACAAACGAACATTACATTTTTATTTATATAGATACTGGTGTAGTACAATATGGGAATGTATGTTACTAATATTGTGCTATGTTAATAATATAATATATTGTATACACATATAATATTGATAATAGTATTATATTGTAATACAATATATTACTAATAGTAATACAATGTAATAATTATATATTTCATATTACAGGTAATATTACTAATATTACAGTATAGTGGTACAGTACAATAAAGTAATACGTAATACTAATATTGTGCTGTGCTAATAATATAATATATTGTATACACATATAATATTGATAATGATATTATAATGTAATAAAATATAATACTAATAATAATACAATATAATAATTATATATTTCATATTACATGTAATATTACTAATAATATTACAGTATAGCAGTATAGTACAATATAGTGATACATAACAGAACCCCCATGATCAACAGAAAATACTCAAGGCCATCCAGTCCAACTCCCTTCACTAGGACAAGAAAACGTATTCAAAGCCCTCCTGACAAAGAGCCATCCAGCAATAAATATAGATATAGATATATGATTCACACACAGGGATATAATATCATAGATTTGAAAGGGACCTCTAAAGAAGGACTATTATAAGTTGCATGTTCCAGAGTAGGCCAACCAGACAATCTCCACATCAACACTGACAAAGAAACAGCAACAAATACTGTTTACCCACAAACATCAAGAAATAACATATATTAGAAACCAACACTCTGCCCCAGAGTGTGGTGGAGGCTCCTTCTTTGGAGGCTTTTAAACAGACTGGATGGCCATCTGTCAGGGGTGCTTTGAATGCGATTTTCCTACTTCTTGGCAGGGGATTGGACTGGATGACCCATGAGGTCTCTCCCAACTCTGGGATTCTATGATTCCAAATCACCAGACTGGGCCACAGCAACATGTGGCAGGGGACGGCTAGGAGACAGATAATAGAGAGAGATAGATCTATCTATCTATCTATCTATCTATCTATCTATCTATCTATCTATCTATCTATCTATCTATCTATCTATCTATCTATCTATCTATCTATATTCCAGTTCAAAGAAGATAATGTGGGATCTTATTCAGCTGTGTGGAAGGGGCCTGAAATAACCCAGTTCAAAGCAAATATTGTGGAATTTTCTGCCTTGATATTCTGGGTTATATGGCTGTGTGGAAGGGTCCTGAGTTTCCCCCTCAGACAAGCTAGCCAGAGGCTTGTTGTAGGTTTTTTTCGGGCTGTATGACCATGTTCTAGAGCCAGGCATGTAGCGCGGGGGGGGGGGGGGGGCTTGAGGGCTTCAGCCCCCCCCCCCCCGAAATGCTCATGGTGGTTCGCGAAAAGGCCTTACTGGTGCATTATTTAAACTGTTATGTTTATTCATATCATGATCTGATCACCATACTCAATATATCCCATATGCATGGGGGTACTGGGGTAATGATACAAAAGGTTTGCTAGGGTAGACCCTCTTTCACTCAGACTCAGCCCCCCCCACCCCCGAAACTCAGCCCCAACCCCCCCTTGAAAAAATTTTCAGCCCCCCCCCCGATGTGAAATCGAATACTGGAATGACTTAGACCAGTGGTTTTCAACCTGTGGGTCCCCAGATGTTTTGGCCTTCAACTCCCAGAAATCCTAACAGCTGGTAAACTGGCTGGATTTCTGGGAGTTGTAGGCCAAAACACCTGGGGACCCATAGGTTGAGAACCACTGGTCTAGTGGTATCCCAATCCACTTTTTGAACATCTCCTATATCTAAGCATGCTTGCCATAGATGCAGGCGAAACGTCAGGAGGGAATGCCTCAGTCTAGAACATGGCCATACAGCCCGAAAAAAAACCTACAATAAACCAATGATTCCGGCCATGAAAGCCTTGGACAAAGCTAGCCAGAGATTGATCCTCTCCCTGGCCCAGTTTATATAGAAAACGCTAGGGATGGGGCGGGGCCTCAGACAAGCCCCGCCCCCAGAGAGAGGGGGGTGGGAGAGGCCTGTCCAGCTAAGCCTCCCCCTTCTTTCCCCTCCCTTCCAGGGCGCTTTACCTGGGGGCCCTTGACCCCTCCCTCCTCCCCGCCGAGTCTTTCCTTCAGGATTGGCCGGAGGGGGCGTGGCTTCCCTGCGGCTGGCGGTGACGTCACGCCCTCTCCTCCCTGCAGTGTGAATGAATCAAAGCTGCCTTCCTTGGAGCCGCACTCCCAACCAAAGGAAGGAAGGAGGGAAGCAACCAGGGCGCTGCTGTTGCTTCTGCTGCATCACTTTTTTTCCCACCCAGGATCCAGCCAGGCTGGGATCGCAGGAGACCCAAAGGGGTTTGCAGCCCTTCTGCGGTACCCACAAGCATTGCTTTGTAATTTTTTTTGTTATTATCCCTTTGGGGTAGATTATTTTTTTAAAAAAACGACAACAACTTCGCCTTCTCCCAAACATTGCAACTAAAATGATGCAAAGCGCAGCGCTCGCCCCAGAAGGTGCTGTCAAGGGGCTTCCAGACATTCTCGGCGTGCCAATGCAACGTAAGGAATTTCTCTCTATATATATCTATATTGATTTAATAATAAAGAAAACTGGCAGGGCTTGAGTATCGCAGGGGGGGGGTTGTCTCATAATAATAATAATAACTATAGATGTAAAGAATATGTTTTAGTATTCTTGTTATGGTTTTATATTATGTGCTAATGTTTTTGGGCATCGAATCGTGGCCATTGTAAACAGCCCTGAGTCGCCTAAGGGCTGAGAAGGGCAGTATACAAATATAGTATGTATTTGAAGGTGATAAACAGGTTGTTTTCCCCGTCCAGGAGCTGCAGAGACAGGCAAACAAGTCTCCCCGCTCTTTAGATTGGTGGGGAGGGATCTGTCAAAGCAACATGTGCTGAATGGGGAGGACTTGGAGGCGTCCAGTTTGTCCCCCTCTCTGTGGTTTCTGCAGTGAAGTGGATTGCGTGGCGAGAGGGCAGAAAAAGGTCTGGGGTCCCCCAAAAGTGCCCTCCTAGCCGTGCTTTCCATGCTGTCTCTTTGCCATCCGGGGCATTTCTTTTGCTGAGTGTCTTTCAGAGCCTGGATCCAGGCAAAGAAGGGCTCTGGAAAAGCGGGTGGAGGCGCCGGTCCTTGTGTTTACATTGTGCGCCGGATACATATGTGTGTATGCATTAATCCAGTGTTTCTCAACCTGGGGGTCGGGACCCCTGAGCAGTGGTTCTCAACCTTCCTAATGCTGCGACCCCTGAATAAAGGTCCCCGTGTTGTGGTGACCCCCCAACTATAAAATCATTTTTGTTGCTACTTCATAACTGCAATTTTGCAACTGTTATGAATCATAACGGCGCTCCATGCAGTCATGCCGGCCACATGACCTTGGAGGTGTCTACAGACAACGCTGGCTCTTCGGCTTAGAAATGGAGATGAGCACCAACCCCCAGAGTCAGACATGACTGGACTTAATGTCAGGGGACTACCTTTACCCTACCTTATGAATCATAATGTAAATATCTGATAAACAGGATGCATTTTATTTACTGGACCAAATTTGACACAAATTCCCGATACTTCCAAATTTGAATACTGGTGGGGTTTGGGGTGTGTGTGTGATTTTGTCATTTGTCATTTGGGAGTTGTAGTTGCTGGGATTTGAAATTCACGAACAACAAAATTGGGGCAAACTTACCACACCAACATGACCAACAGAAACTACTTAAGGCCATCCAGTCCAACTCCCCTCACCAGGGCAAGAAATCGTAATCAAAACCACAAGACACCTACTAACCCAAAGAGTGATCATCACTAAAAAAAAATAGATGTTGTCATTTGGGAGTTGTAGTTACTGGGATTTATACTTCACCCACAATCAAAGAGCATTCTGAACTCCACCGATGATGGAATTGAACCAAACTTCCCACACATGGGTTTGGTGGGCATTGACCTTGAGTTTGGGAGTTGTAGTTCACCTACATTTAGAGAGCACTGTGGACTCAAACAATGAAGGATCTGGACCAAACTTGGCACGAGTACTCCATTTTCTCAAATATGAACACTGGTGGAGTTTGGGGGAAACAGACCTTGACATTTGGGAGTTGTAGATGCTGGGATTTATAGTTTACTTACAATCAAAGAGCATTCTAAACTCCAATGATGGAATTGAACCAAATTTCCCACACAGGACTCCCATGACCAACAGAAAATACAGGATGGGTTTGGGTTAGGGTTAGGGAAATACAGAAAATACAGGATGGGTTAGGGTTAGGGTTAGGGAAATACAGAAAATACAGGATGGGTTAGGGTTAGGGTTAGGGAAATACAGAAAATACAGGATGGGTTTGGTGGGCATTGACCTTGAGTTTGAGAGTTGGAGTTCACCTACATCCAGAGAGCACTGTGGACTCAAACAATGAAGGATCTAGACCAAACTTGGCACAGATACTCCATATCTGAGCTGAGATTGGTTTATTGACTGTGACATATATTGATTCTTTTTTAACTGTTATAACTTTTTAAATTGCTGTTTTATTCGTTTATCTGTATTATTGTGTTGGCATCGAATTGTGCCTTTTTGTAAGCCGCCCTGAGTCCCTCCTCAAGGGTTGAGAAGGGCGGGGTAGAAGTACACGAAATAAATAAACACTAAATAAATATGCCCAGATGAAATTTGAGGAAAATAGACCTTGACATTTGGGAGTTGTAGTTACTGGGATTTATAGTTACCTACAATCAAAGAGCATTCTGAACCCCACCAATGATAGAATTGGGCCAAAATTCCCACTCCCCTATGACCAACAGCAAATACTATGTTTTCTGATGACCTTTGGTGACCCTTTTGACACCTCTCTCGCGACCCTCTCGGGGGTCCCCGACCCCCAGGTTGAGAAATTCCATTATTGGTGGAGTTCAGAATGCTGTTTGATTGTAAGTGAACTACAAATCCCAACAACTGCAGGGATTATATTATTATCTCGGGTGCCTCTTCTGGGAGGCCTGGGCAGAGAGGTCGCGCGTGTTTTGTTGACAGGTGGAGAGGCAGAGGCGGGTGGGATGTGCGGGGATTCAAAGCAAAGCAGGGAGGAGAGTTCTGCCTGTCGCTTTTCAGCTGCGTGGCTTTCTCTATCCGCCCTGTGTCCACCTAGATGCGTCTGCTTGTAGATTATATCCAGCTAGGCGCGTGGATGACACCCAACCTCTGTTTCCTTCCGACTGCATTTGCCCCAGAAACCAGTCTGAACCAACTCTCAGCTTCATGTCCCACTTAGAAGCCAGGGTTCATCAACCGGAAGCATTACCCTCCCCCCCCCCCCACTTCCACACGGGGAGGGCTTTCCGTTTGTATTTATCCTGCTCTCTCTTGAGATGTGAGTCCCAGGGACTGTCTGGTTCCCTTCGGTCACGCGTGGATCTGCGGATTCCCCGCTGTGTGTCCCCTCCGTGTCCCCAAAGGCCTGATTGACACCCCTCCTTTCTTCCCATAAGGACCCAAACCGGCCAGAACAATATTTATTATTTATTGATTTACGACATTTATATGACGCCCGAAGGGGACTTAGAACGGCTTAATATATATATATATATATATATATATATATGTAGAAACCGCTTTGAGTTCCCTTGGGTAGATAGGGCGGTATTCAAATAAATTATGATTAAGATTATGTTGTTGTTGTTGTTGTTGTAGGTTTTTCCGGGCTATATGGCCATGTTCTGGAGGCATTTTCTCCTGACGTTTCACCTGCATCTATGGCAAGCATCCTCAGAGGTAGTGAGGATGCTTGCCATAGATGCAGGCGAAACGTCAGGAGAAAATGCCTCTAGACCATGGCCATATAGCCCAGAAAAACCTACAACAACCCAGTGATTCCGGCCATGAAAGCCTTCGACAATATATATATATTAGTAATATTACCTGTAATATAAATATATAATTATAATATCATATATATGTTTTATAATTGTATATTTATATTCGATGTAATATTACTAAGAATATTACAATATAATGGAATAGTACTATATATATAATATTAATAATAATATGATATGATATTATAATTATATATTTATATTACAGGTAATATTACTAAGAATATTACAATAAAATGGTATAGTACAATATATGTAATATTATTAATAATAATATGATATAATTATATATTTATATTACATGTAAGATTGCTAATAATATTACAATGTAATGGTATAGTACAATATATATAATATTAATAATATGATATTATAATTATATATTTATATTACATGTAATATTACTAAGAATATTACAATATAATGGTATAGTACAATATAGTAACACTTAATACTGATATTGTACTATGCTAATAATATATTGTATGTATGTATAAATATATCTTGTAAGCTGCTCTGAACCCCCTTTGAATAAATAAATAATAGGGTCGATTGCCTTTTATAGACTAACAATTCATATACATACAATATATTATTAACATAGTACAATATCAGTATTAAGTGTTACTATATTGTACTAGACCATTATATTGTAATATTATTAGTAATATTACATGTAATATAAATATATAATTATAATATCATGTCACTATTAATATTATATTGCATTACATTATAATATTATAAATATAAGTATACAATAGAACATGACACAACCCAATCGAAAAATCAAAACGAAGCAAATACAATTTTTTTAAAAAACACACACACAGAATTAAATACAAGTGCCATACATATAAAGTTAAAATGCAGTCAACATTCAAGAGCTACATGTAATACTAAAAAAAATTAAAATTAATAATACATAATATTAACATAAATAATATTAAAATATATTAAATGTATTAGAAGGACATGTAATACTCCCCATCACCACAATATTATTGGAAAAACCAGGAATCTCCAAAACCTCTGAGGATGGTTGCCATAGATGCAGGCGAAACGTCAGGAGAGAATGCCTCTAGAACATGGCCATATAGCCCGAAAAAACCTACAACAACCCAGTGATTCCAGCCATGAAAGCCTTCGACGGTGCTTTTGGAGATTAATTGGCATTCACACTATTTGGAAAAATCATAACCTTTCGGAAAGAAGGCATGATCTTGTTAGAGATTGTAACTTTTTTTTTTTGCAACTTCCTGAGAAGAGTTTAAAACTTGCTTGAGTGAATTTTCTCCTCGGTGGTAAATATCCACCAGTATTCATGCAAGGCAATTGAGGCTTCCCAGTTGTTAGACTGATATACCTAGTTATCTCTCTGAAGTGTTTCAAACAAAGATATGCCAACGCATAAAATATATAGCAGATCTTCTGAAGTGTTATTTCAGTTGCCCAAAAATATATATACTTACTCTCCCATAAAATATATTGCATTTAAATCATTCTCTCAGGAAAACAAAAATGAGGAATCTTCCTTAAAAGTGAACATAGTTTATTTACTTACAAACTTCATGTATTCAGCATACAGGTACATTTCTTATTGGTTTATTTATTTATTATTTATTAATATACCGCCCTTCTCACCCCGAAGGGGACTCAGAGTGGCTTACAAGATATATATACATACAATATATTAGCATAGTACAATATCAGTATTATATATTACTATATACCATTATATTGTAATATCATTAGTAATATTACATGTAATATAAAATATAATTATAATATCATTATTAGTAGTATTATATTGTATTACATTATAATATCATAAATATTATATGTATATACAATATATTATATTACATTATATTGTATTATTAGGATAGCGCAGGAGACAAAGTTTCATGTTGACTGAATTATACTTAAACTGTACTATACTGTACTATACTTCAACTGATTGTACTATACTTCTGCTGCAGACTCATATATCAACTGAACATCTCATTGCAGCACACTGACTATACTCCTGCTCTCACTCATATCAACTGACTCAACTGACTTCTGATTCAAATGCATTCTGAACATTCTAAGATCAGGGTCACGTGGTCTGTAGTCCCTCCCACAACCTCTAACAACATAGAGTTAAGGGGGAAACTGCATACCAATGTATACACACAATACAGCAAGCAATCTCAATTATAGACCTAACAAATAACTAGTAGAAGAGGCTTGGAGAAGGTTGCTATTTCCAACAAATCACTTACTTCACTTAGGCTGTGTCCCAGTAGGATTGTCTTCCAAGATAGGTGTACTGGTGGTGGGTCCATAGGTGACATTCTTGATCTGCATGTTCTCCTGCAGTGAGGGCATTGGTTTCCAGGTGGAAGGCGGTCTTGGTTTGGCCTTCCTCTTCTCTTTCACCCTCCATTCGTGCCTCTTTAAATTCTACAGCACTGCTGGTCACAGCCGACCTCCATCATGAGATTAGTTTTATTGATTGTATTATATATTGATTGTTTTTACTGTTATAATTGTTTTATTGTTTTTATACCTATGTGTATTGCTGTGTAAGCATCGAATTGTGCCTTTTGTAAGCCACCCTGAGTCCCCCCTGGGGGGGTTGAGAAGGGCGGGGTAGAAGTACTCGAAATAAATAAATAAATAAATAAATAAATTTGGAGCTCTCAAGGGCCAGGGCTTCCCAGTTCTCATTGTCTGGTCAGGATTGGCTTGATGCACCTTCCTCTTCTCTTTCACCTTCCATTCGTGCCTCTTCAAATTCCATAGCACTGCTGGTCACAGCTGACCTTCAGCTGGAACGCTCAAGGGCCAGGGCTTCCCAGTTCTCAGTGTCTGGTCAGGGTTGGCTTGATGCAGACTCATATATCCTCTTCTTTTTTCGCCCTCCATGGGTGCTTCTTCAAATTCTGCAGCACTGCTGGTCACAGCTGACCTCCATCTGAAGCGCTCAAGGGCCAGGGCTTCCCAGTTCTTAGTGTCTAGTCAGGGTTGGCTTGATGCACCTTCCTCTTCTTTTTCGCCCTCCATTCGTGCCTCTTCAAATTCTACACGACTGCTGGTCACAGCTGACCTCCAGTAGGAGCGCACAAGGGCCAGGGCTTCCCAGTTCTGTCTATGCCAGAGTTTTAAATATATCCCCCCCTATAACCTCCCCCTCGCCCTCCCCCAAAGACCTTGACGGCGAGGAAATGTCTTGACTGGGAGGTCAGCGGGGAAGGGGCCCTCTGGTCTCTTTTGGGAGGGAGTCCCAGCCACGGAAAAGGCTTCAAATGCGCTTGAGAGGATGTTGGGGCAGAGAGGGGGCCCTCCCCAGAGGGATGGTTCGTTTCCCGAGAAGGAGGTGCGCGTGTTTCTTGCTCGATCTAAACCGGCATACAATGCGCTTTGAAATGCCTTCTGTGGGTAGTGTAGTGTTTGTTGTTGTTTATTCGTTCGGTCGCTTCCGACTCTTCGTGACCTCATGCACCAGCCTCCAGAGCTCCCTGTCCCAGCTGTCGGCCGTCACCATCCCCAGCTCCTTCAGAAGGCTAGTGTAGAGTAGACCCATAGAGTGCACTTTGAACTCCATTGAACCGTGTTGTTTGCCTGAGGGTGACGCGCAGAGAGGCCTGCGCCTAAATTGGGACACGATCCGGGCCTCTGAAAGGCTCGCCCTCCTTCCCTCCCTTGCTTCCGAGTGAACCCCCCCACCAGCGTCACTCGAGGGAAGGCCGACGCCGATCCCGTCCGCCCTTGTGTGTAGATGTGCCGCGGCCACCCCACGGATCCCTTCCTGCTTCCGAGAGCGGAAAAGCGCGGTTCCCTTTCGGCCGGAAGCGCGCCGCGAGCCGCGTGCCCCAAATTTATAGCCTGGGTCACCGCTAGAGGATTTCTAATGGAGAGTCAATTGGTTTATTTCAATTAGGCCCAGAATATAACTCAGAAAGTCCGTTAAATTCCAATTATCTCGCGGCTGGTGCGGTGCCTGTGCGCGCGCCTCCGTCGCCTCGCGCTCCAGATCTTCTCCTCCAAGCCGGGCTTTGCTTTTCCATAGCGGGGCCCTTTCTTTCTTCGTCAACCTTTGGGGCTCCAGAGGGACTGTTTGGGTTCAGTCGCGGTTGTGGTCGGAGCCCAGAAACAACCCCGTTTCCCTCTCTCCCCTTCCGAACACCGAGAAGGCACCAGATCACCGTCTCTTGTGGGGAAGTTCAGCAAAGATATGAATTGGATGGGATTTCACAGCGGAATCACTGGGCTCTGCTGTATGGCCATTTTGGCAGGCTTTTCTCCCGAGTTTCTGCCTGCATTTGTGGCTGGCATCTTCAGGGATGGCTGTGTTATTCAAGCAACCCTAATGATACAGGTTTTCCCCTGACATTAAGTCCAGTCCTGTCCGACTCTGGCGGTTGGTGCTCATCTCCATTTGTACGCCAAAGAACCAACGTTGTCCGTAGACACCTCCAAGGTCATGTGGCCGGCATGACTGCGTGGATGATTATTAGAATTCACATAAGTAAAGGTTTTCCCTTTACTTATGTCCTATCCTATCCGACTCTGGGTGCTCATCTCCATTTCTATGCCCAAGAGCCGGCATTGTTCGTAGACACCTCCACGGTCATGTGGCCGGCATGACTGCATGGAGCGCCCCGGAGCGGCTCCTATTGATCTACTGCCATTTGCATGTTTTCGAACTGCTAGGTTGGCAGAAGCTGGGAGCTCACCCCGCTCCTCGGATTCGAACTTGCGACCCGTTCGGTTAGCGAGTTTAGCTGCTCAGCAGTTTAACCCACGGCGCCACCGGGGTCTCCCTAAGCAGTGCTCCTCAACCTGGGGTCCCCAGATGTTTTTGGCCTACAACTCCCAGAAATCCCAGCCAGTTTACCAGCTGTTAGGATTTCTGGGAGTTGAAGGCCAAAATCATCTGGGGACCCCAGGTTGAGAAACACTGCCCTAAGGCAACTTTTATCATGTGTTGTCGAAGGCTTTCATGGCCGGAAGGAATCACTGGGTTGTTGTAGGTTTTTCGGGCTATATGGCCATGTTCTAGAGGCATACTCTCCTGACGTTTCGCCTGCATCTATGGCAAGCATCCTCGGAGGTTGTGAGGTCTGTTGGAACTAGGAAAATATCTTTGAGCCTCTTTGAGGGAGAAAAGAGATGTATATTTAATATTGTAATATTGATGACTAGCCGTCCCCTGCCAGGCTTGCTATGGCCCAGTCTGTGTATAGGTGGTTTTCATAGAATCATAGAATCATAGAATCAAAGAGTTGGAAGAGACCTCATGGGCCATCCAGTCCAACCCCCTGCCAAGAAGCAGGAATATTGCATTCAAATCACCCCTGACAGATGGCTATTCAGCCTCTGTTTAAAAGCTTCCAAAGAAGGAGCCTCCACCACACTCCACTGCTGAACAGCTCTCACAGTCAGGACGTTCTTCCTAATGTTCAGATGGAATCTCCTTTCTTGTAGTTTGAAGCCATTGTTCGCGTCCTAGTCTCCAGGGGAGCAGAAAACAAGCTTGCTCCCTCCTCCCTGTGGCTTCCTCTCACATATTTATACATGGCTATCATATCTCCTCTCAGCCTTCTCTTTGCGTTGTATTTTTTATTTATTTTTAAGTCTCTTCTGCTGTGTTTTTCAGTGTTTTTATGAGTGATGGTCACTCGTTGGCCTGATAGGAGTATTGTGTCCAAATTTGGTGTCAATTCGCCCAGTGGTTTTTGAGTTATGTTAATCCCACAAACGAATGTGACATTTTTATTTATATACTAGCTGTACCTGCCACGCGTTGCTGTGGCCAACCTTCCCTCCCTCTTTCTCTCCTCCTTTCTTTCTCTCCTTCCTTACCTCCATCTTTCCTTCCTTCCCTCTTTTTCTTTCCCTCCTTCTTTCGTCCTTCTCTACCTGTTTCTTTCTCGCTTCCTTTCCATCCTTCCTTGTCTCTTTCCTTCCTTCCTTCCCTCCCTCTTTCACTTTTTTTCCTTCTCTCCTTCTTTTCCTTCCTTTCTTTCCTTCTCTTCTTTCCCTCTTTCTCTCCCTCCTTCTCGCCTTCCTTCTTCTCTACCCTTCTTTCTTTCCTTCTCTCCTTCCTTCCCCTTCTTCCCTTCTTTCCTTCTTTCTTTCTCTCTCCCTTCTCTTCCTTCCTTTCTACCCTTCTTTCTTTCCTTCTTTCTCTCCTTCCCTCTTTCTTTGCCTCCTCTCCCTCCTTCTCTTTTTCCTTCCTTCCTTCCCCCTTTCTGTGTATGTGTTTTGTGTGTGTATATCCATAGATGTGTGTATGTGTGTGTGTTTGTGTATATATATGTAGTTTTGTGCATGCATTGTAATGTAGTTTTGGGGGGGTTGCTTTTAAGTCCCTTCTGTTGTGTTTTTCAGTGTTTTTATGGGTGATGGTCACTCTTTGGCCCGAGAGGTGTATTGTGTCCAAATTTGGTGTCAATTCGCCCAGTGGTTTTTGAGTTGTGTTAATCCCACAAACGAACATGACATTTTTATTTATATAGATAACACCGTGATAGGGTTTTTCTGGCCAGCTTTGTTCAAGGCGGGTTTCCCCTTGCCTTCCTCTGAGGCTGAGAGAGTGACTCGATGAAGGTCACCCCCTTGGGCTTCCACGGCAAAAGCGTGGCCGTGGAAGGAGCTGAAGGTATATTGGAGGGGAAGACAGTGGGAAGAAGCCTCTCTGGGAAAACCCGGCTCTAAAACCCAAAGCCGCGCTTGGCTCGCCTTCCCATCGCGGGAGATGCGCCGCGCTCTTTCTTGGAGCCTCTTTGGCCTCGTTTCCCCTCGTTTTTTCCCCCTTTTCCTCTTTCGCATTCGGCCCTTTTTCTTTTTCCTGCATCATTTCCCTCTCGCCTTCCTTTCCAAATCTGTCCTCTCGGGTCCTGAACAAGTTCCCCTTTCCGAACCCCACTGACCTCCCCTTTTGTTTACTTTTGTATTGTCGAAGGCTTTCATGGCCGGAATCACTGGCTTGTTGTAAGGTTTTCGGGCTGTGTGGCCATGTTCCGGAAGCATGCTCTCCTGACGTTTCGCCTGCATCTATGGTCAACTGGGTTGTTGTAGATTTTTCGGGCTGTATGGCCATGTTCTAGACCTCACAACCTCTGAGGATGCCTGCCATAGATGCAAGCGAAACGTCAGGGGAGAGTGCTTCTGGAATATGGCCATATAGCCTGAAAAACTTACAACCTTGTGTGTTTTTTTTCCTTTTTTTTTCTTTTGAGGCATTTTTGGACTTGGAGGGCAGGGCACGTCCATCTTTCCTTCCTTCCTTCCTTCCTTCTTCCTTCCCTCCCTTCCTTCCTTCCTTCCTTCCTTCCTTCCTTCCTTCCTTCCTTCCTTCCTTCCTTCCTTCCTTCCTTCCTTCCTTCCTTCCTTCCTTCCTTCCTTCCTTCCTCGCTTTTGGAGCGGATGGGGAATCCGGTTTCTCCCTTTCTCCGCTCCCCGAAGTCTTTTTGGCGAGGATTTGAGGTCCAAACGGTGCTGGGATAAAATATTATTTCAATAATTGACTGTTGCTGCTTTGGGAATATTCTCGGGTATTATTTTCCCGAATCTTTTAGGCCTTCTTAATAATTCGGGCGAATCAAACTCCCTTTTCCGCGTGCTGGACCTGCTCTGCCATATAACACAGATCTGAACCGCCTTCTGTGGTCAGTGAGAGACTCATAACATGCTGTTCCACATGGCATCAAACCCTATGGGTCTACACAGATCGCATAACGCGCTGTACCATACGGCAGTCAAGATCCAACCGGAAGCAAACAGGCAGCGAGGAGATCAATGTTTAATGCATTGTCGAAGGCTTTCATGGCTGGAATCGCTGGGTTGCTGTAGGTTTTTTCGGGCTATATGGCCATGTTGTAGAAGCATTCTCTCCTGACGTTTCGCCTGCATTTATGGCAAGCATCCTCAGAGGTAGTGAGATCAAGGTTTAGTTAAGGGCCCTTCCAGACAGGCCCTCTATTCCAGGATCTGATCCCAGCTTTTCTGTTTATCCCAGTGGGGACTCATATAATCCGGTTTAAAGCAGAAAACCTGGGATCCCCTGTGAATAAATATCATTCGTATTGTCGAAGGGTTTCATGGCCGGAATCACTGGGTTGTTGTAGTTTTCTTCGGGCTATATGGCCATGGTCTAGAGGCATTCTCTCCTGACGTTTCGCCTGCATCTATGGCAAGCATCCTCAGAATATCATTCGCTTTTCCAATTCGGGAGGAAAAGAACAGGTTGCTTTCACTCCCTTTGCTTCGGAAGTTGTGACGTCTGCTGACCATAGATGCAGGCGAAACGTCAGGAGAGCATGCTTCTGGAACATACAGCCCTAAAACCTTACAACGAGCCAGTGATTCCGGCCATGAAAGCCTTCGACAATACAAAACTAAAAGCCCGGGTTTGTCTCGAGGGCTGTTTCCACCCCCGCACCTGAGTTAGATTTTAGCCAAAGGCTGGGTGTATATACCCACCCACTCGTTGACCGGCACTGCCATATAATGCCCCTATATAGAGTTTAATCCGTTTCCAGGCAGGAAAACCCGAAGCTGCACTCGCAGAGCTCAGGCGGTGTTGTATTTCAATCCGTTCCCATATATATATATGGAAGTTCAAGGCGCATTATATGGCAGTGCCGGTCAACGAGTGGAGGGATCAGACTAAACCGGCTGTGGTTCGATAAAGGGGTCGCTGCGAATCTGGCCCCCCTTCCTTGACCGTCGGCCCGTCCGCTTCCCTCCTAGATTCGGGTTTTCCTGCCTGGAAACGGATTGCGAGCTTCGGGAAGGTGGGTTTTTCCCCTTTCGCCCCTCGAGGCGGGAAAAGGCAGGGGAAGGGATGAGACTCCCGGTTGCAATGCCTCTGGTTTGAAAGCAGAGGACACCTCCCCCCCCCCCCCCCCCCCCCCCCCAACTCGTCTCTGTTTTGGAGTGTTCTCTTCGCCCGGAAGTCTCCTAGAAATAAGAATCGTCCTGGAAAAGGCTCTTCCTTTCCTCCCTTCTTTGTGTTAATCTGCCCAACAACTATTATGGCTCTGAGGATGGGGAAAGGTGACGGAGCATCTTAAAGTTTCCCTCCCCGCTTCGTCTTCCTGCCCCTTCTTTTCAGGCTCGCCTTGCTTGCCGCCCCAGTCTTTCCTTAATAGGTGCATTGTATGCTTTAGAAATGGTTTGAATATTCCAGGTGTTGTCTTAATGCTCGGGACTCCCTTGCTCGCCGCATCGCGTGCCTCCAAGTCGCCCGACCTACGGAGATTCCACGAATTTCATAGTGTTTCCCCAGGCAAGGGGGTCAGTTTGGCCGGCGATTTCCTTTGAAATGCACCAGGGCGGTGGGCCTAGAAGTGACTCTGGAGACCTATTCACCATAGGCAACAACTCCCGGCCGAATACGGCTGTCTTGCGTGTCTTTCCAGAATAGAGTCTTTGTGGTGGGTCTCTAGATGGCTGGAGGAGACCTGTTCTGCATCCAAAGGGAAGGGTTGGCTTGATGCAGGTGGAAGGATTGGCACTTTTCTCCCTTCCGCCTTCTAGTCCTTCATTAATGTAGTGTGGGTGAGTAGAGAGAGAGGGGGGGAAAGGAAAGAAGGAAGGAGAAAAAGAAAGAAAAAAGACAGAGGAAGGAAGGAAGGAAGGAAGGAAGGAAGGAAGGAAGGAAAAAAGGGAAGGAAGGAAAGAAGGAGCGAAGGAAGGAGAGGATGAAGGAAGGAAGGAAGGAAAGAGAGGAAGGGAGGGAAAGAGGGAAAGAAGGAAAGGAAGGAAAGGAAAGGAAAGAAGGAGGGACAGGAAGGAAGGAAAAAGGAAGGAAGAAGGAAGGAAGGAAGGAAGGAAGGAAGGAAGGAAGGAAGGAAGGAAGGAAGGAAGGAAGGAAGGAAGGGGAAGCAAAAAGTTAGCAGAGCGGGAGGAAGGAAGGAAAAATCAGAGCGGGAGGAAGGAAGGAAGGAAGGAAGGAAGGAGAGGTAGAAAGGCAGAAAGGCCCAACGAAGGAAGGAAGGGGAAACAAAAAAGTAGCAGAGCGGGAGGAAGGAAGGAAGGAAGGAAAGAAGGAAGGAAGAGAGGAAAAGGAGAAGGAAGGAAGGAAGGAAGGAGAAGCAAAAAGATAGCAGAGCGGGAGGAAGGAAGGAAGGAAGGAAGGAAGGAAGGAAGGAAGGAGGCAAAAAGGCAGAAAGGCCCAACGAAGGACGGAAGGAAGAAAGGAAGGAAGAGGCAAAAAAGCAAGAGGCAAAAAGGCAGCAGATCCCAAGGAAGGAGGGAAGGAAGGAAAGAGAGGCAAAAAGGCAGAAAGGCCCAAGGAAGCAAGCAAGGAAGGAAGGGGAAGCAAAAAGATAGCTGAGGGGGAGGAAGGAAGGAAGGAAAGAAGGAAGAGGCAAAAAGGCAGCAAAGCCGAAGGAAAGAAGAAAGGAAGGGCAAAAGGCAGCAGATCCCAAGGAAGGAGGGAAGGAAGGAAGGAAGGAAGGAAGGAAGGAAGGAAGGAAGGAAGGAAGGAAGGAAGGAAGGAGAAGGAAGGAAGGAAGGAAGGAAGGAAGGAGAAAGGGAGCAAAGCCGAAGGAAGGGCAAAAAGACAGCAGGGCGGAAGGAAGGAAGGAAGGAAGGAAGGAAGGAAGGAAGGAAGGAAGGAAGGAAGGAAGGAAGGAGAGACGAGAGACAAAAAGACAGAAGGTCCCAAGGAAGGAAGCAAAGAAGGAAGGCTAAGCAAAAAGGTAGCAGAGCGGAAGGAAGAGGCAAAAAGACAACAAAGCCTAAGGAAAGAGAAGGAAAGAAGAAAGGAAGGAAGACGGGCGGGCTGTTTCATCTACTTTCAACTCGGGGGAAACGACCCTTAGTAAATAAAGCAGCCCCCTCGCCTCCCTTCCCAGAGTCCTTCCACCTGCAGGAGCAGGATGCGCCCCGGAAAGAAATGCGCAGTTCAAGAAGGTGCATCTTGTGAGCAATACTAGTTCCTCGGGAGTGAGTTCCGATGCACAGATCGCCCCGCTCTCCTTTTCCAGGTTTCTTAGCGCCCTCCAACTTGATTTCTTTCCCCACACCAGGAATATAATAGGGCAGTTGCAAACGATACCGGTGCCTCTCCTATTCCTTTTTTGAAGAGGCAGAAAAGCGGAGGAAGGAGAAAAGGAAATGAAAATATAGCTACATAAATTGAAAACTGGTCTTTCAGGGGCATCCCCCTTTTCATCTCTCCATCTGCAATGATTCTCTGAGCTCTCGTCGTTCAACAAAGGCGCTATCTTCTCCTCAAACTGAAGGCATGGTCAAAACCAAGCTGAATTTAGGCTCTTACCAAACGAGCATCGGATTGCCATCCTTTCCAACTTCGAGGTTGATTTCGGGTGGCAATTGCTGGAATGTGTTATTCTAATAGTGAGAACCCAATTTGGCTGAAATGAGCCTTTTGTGTATATCCGTCGGTGTTCAGGTCTGTGCCTCGCTTGTGATTTGCGTTGTTTTTAAAATTGGATTGAATCTCCCCCAGAAGTGCTCAGAATGACTACTTTCCTGTCAGTTTCTCCCTGCCTGTCTGAACCAGAGAAATCTCTCCTATAAATATATTATTATTATTATTATTATTATTATTATTATTATTATTATTATTATTATTATTATTAGTTTTAAAGAATGAATGCGGGGATGACAATAAAATAAAACAGAACCACAGAAGTAATTATTAAAAGTAAAATTCATGAACGACAGATTGGTAGGGAGATGTGTTCTTTATTCCCCAAACTGAGAGCAAAACAAATAAGAAAAGTGGTGATGTTTTGAATAGGTGAATTCAGGTTCTCAATGAGACACATTTCCACTCCAGGATTGCTGCTCATTCGTTTCTACCTGTAGAAGACGTCAACTTAGACGTTTTGTATTAAAATATATATTCAAACGAAAGCCCAGGAAAAGGCAACAAAGGCCCCTTCCACACAGCTGAATAAAATCCCACATGATCTGCTTTGAACTGGAACATATAGCAGTGTGGACTCAGATAACCCAGTTCAAAGCAGAAAATGTGGGATTTTATGTAGAAGGGGACTGCGTTTGAAATCATAGCTTCAACACAGACTGAATTCGGTGGATCACAATAATTAAAGCAATAATTAAAGCAATATTTTAATTATTTGTCATCAACTCTGAGCCTGAATTCTACTCTGTAATGGGGTTGTTGTTGTTGAAATGCTAACCCACTCCAAAGAGATGGCGTTAGGCAGTTAGAATGACTGAAATAAATAATCATGGCAGAGTGGGTTTTGGAAAACTCAATTCTTTCGACAAAAATAAAATGAAAATTCATTACTATCAACGACCTAGGCGAATGAAGTTTTCCTCCACATTAATATATTTAGGGGAAGTAAAGCAATGTGATGGTCCAGCACTTGAAGGGACTAATCAGACCTGTCATTATACATTGGTTAGCTTTTAAAGGTGTCCTAAAAATCTTTGTTGTATCCATTTTATTTTATTTTATCTACATTTCTTGGAATGTAAAATCCTGTGTTATTAATTGTTTATTCAGTTTTATGTATGAGTATTGCACTTATTGTATTATTTATGTTGTAAACCACCCCAGTCCCCTGGGGAGAGGTGGTGGGATATAAATAAACATTATTATTATTGTTATTGTTATTGACACAAAAGCACAGTATGTCACAGCAAACGAGATCTATATGCTGGATTTCGTATCACAAAATCACAAGTCGAACACTTCCCAATAATAATAATAATAATAATAATTATTATTATTATTATTTGAAATACAACAAGATGAGTCCACAGCAGACACTCTGCTGGCTGTTGTATTGATCACACGTGGGACACTTCTCAAGTGTCTAGGACTGTGTGATGCATCAAAGAATAGATCCCAGTAAGGTGGCTTTTTGCAGCTGGCAGATGGTAATTTTGTCAGCTCCGATTGTTTTTAAGTGCAGGCCAAGGTCTTTAGGCACGGTGCACCACTAGGACCACCTTTACTGGCTTGTGCCAGAATCGTCGTCTCTTTCTTCTTCTTCTTCTTCTTCTTCTTCTTCTTCTTCTTCTTCTTCTTCTTCTTCTTCTTCTTCTTCTTCTTCTTCTTCTTCTTCTTCTTCTTCTTCTTCTTCTTCTTCTTTTCTTCTTCTTCTTTTCCCCTCTCCTCCTATCTCCTCCTTTTCCTCCCCCTTCCCCTTCTCCTCCTCTTCTTCTTTCTCTGCTTCTCCTTCACTTCCTTCTCTCTTTCTCCACCTCCACCTCCTCCCTTCTCTTCCTCCTTCTCGTTCTCTTCTTTTTCTCTTCATCCTTCTCTTCCTCCTCTCCTTCTCTTCCTCTTTTCCTTCTCTTCTTTCTCTCTTTATCCTATTCTTTCTCTCTTTACTCTTCTCTTCCTCCTCTCCTCCTCTTCTTTCCTTCTCTTCTTTCTCTCCTTATCCTTCTCTTGCTCTCCTTCTCTTCCTCCTCTCTTTCTCCTCAGTTTTCTCTATCCTTCTCTTCCT